>CABIKL010004068.1:0-10176 GCA_902196195.1 Aptinothrips rufus | reverse complement strand
AGTACGTTATGACGGTTGGGATTTGTTTGTAGTGTATGAACAAACCGCCGAATTCGTTAGTAAGGAAGTAAGGGTGTGTCTACGATGGTTTATTCTGCTGGTGCCCTACGAAGAGCCCCTTACTGCAGGTCTCAGGGCATGGCATGCCGTTTCCCGCGCGCACCGTAACATACAAGGAGCAGGAAGGGATCGGCAGCACCCTGGAAGGAAACACGCCTGATGATGCCCCACCAGATGACCGCCCCGCTCAGCCCCTCCCCCTCCCTCCGCGTGCTCCCTGCCCTCCCAGCTGATGACCTATATTCGCCTATATTCCTCTCGGATCACGGAGCTGTTCGTACAGCTGGCCTCCAGGCTCCACTCCAGGACCGCTGCCCCGGCCCCGCCCAGCCAACCAGACTCCAGGCGGCGGGCCGCTCCTCCAGTGCCCGCTCCTCCCCACCCCCTCCAGTCTAGTCTCCCGACGGACAACCTCGCGGTGAACGGCGGACCGGCCTAACAAAGTCAGCCGCGGCGGCGTGCAGCATCTCATGCGATCTCATGGCTCTCGACACGTCAGGTGAACGTGGTGGCGCTGCATTTCTCATCGTACTCCCGCGCCCACGCTCCAAGCCCGGACCACTATGTCGCCGCAACCGCACCATCTTCAATCTGGACCCGAAACACTAGAAGTATTTCGCGCTCCATCAGACTAAAGGCCTTTACATCGCAGACGAGTCGTGGAAATCGCTTTATCGAATGAGACATGGTCACAAAACGACTACGACTGTATGTATAAGCGCACAGATCGACGGTAGACCAGCGCAATGACAAAACAAAACAAATAAAAACAAAAATACTCAAGCTTGTAACAAAATCGTAGAATCGAGACCCCCCGCAGCGCACTGCGCTCGACTGTACACTAAACAGACATTGGCAGAGTTTTGACGCGTTTTATTTGCGCTCACTGAGACGGAGACGTGTCCGTTGCCAGCGTCCACGTGGAGCAGATGGGTCGCGGCGCGGAGTAGGGGGCAGTGCACTGCTGAGCCAAGCCTGCATCGCATAGCACCGCATCGCACTAGAGAGACTCGAAGGGAGGGAGAGCACCCAGAGTCGCGTGGTACATACTGCCGATTCTTGATTTTACGTAACGGCAGGCAGAACAAGATCCGACACTTGTCTTAATCATTTATTCTGACGTCTCGCTCGCAATGCAAATACAATTCGGGGGTGACTTGCCCTCTGGCTGCAGCAATTTCCTGAAAATTACTCTCAATCCTCGCTACGAATTTGGATTAAGTTTCAAACCGAAATGCAGGCTAATTTCTCTGCCATCTAGATGTGTACTTGCGCGTTGATCTATCAATAAATGTTAAAAGCGCACTCCAAATTTTTTACAGTGCGGGCTCAGCCGCGGCTCACGCCAAGGCAAGGTAAAGGTACTGGGTCACATGACGGTGACGTCTCTCTACCTCTTAGTGCACGGCAGGCCGGCTCGCAGCTAAGGGCGGGTTGGGAGTGGGAGGTAGGGGACGATGGCGGACCTGGGGGGGGGAGGTTACATGTGTTGCAATGATGTGAGCGACACCTTGCGAGTGGAGGGGGGTGTAAACTTCCGATCCGTGGGTTAGTACACAAAACCCTAGGGAGATTCCTGGTACGCAGCGATCTTTCCCAGAACTGGAGCTCAGAGAACTTTCGAGGAAAAGAGGATCAGCACTGCTGAGGCCTGGCTGGCGATGTAGGGCTGCTGCACTTGAACTTGAACCTGCTCACATCGTGATTTATCAAGTGTTTCGCCCCAGTTAAGTACCATCACCTGCATGCCGGAGGCGCTGGGGGGAAGGTGAACATGAGTCTTTCGGAGGCTCCGAAGTTCACAACCAACCAACCAACCAACCGCGCGTCCTGAGGCCTGGGGTGGGGGCGGTGGGGGTGGGCGCCTGACAACATTCACCATCCATTCTCGACCCGCTCATTACGGACCAGAGAAAAACACGCATTAAGTAAGACATACAATGAGATGACCGAGGAGGGCGAGGAGCTCTTCATCAGGAAAGACTGGAGAAAACACGAATAGAAAGAGAGGGTTCAATATCCCCGGATATCGGCTATGCAAGCAGGGCGGGGATAAATAGGGCAGGGCAGCACGCAGCAAGGCAGGACGGGGCGGGGCGGGGCGGGGCGGGGCGGGGCGGGGCGGGGCGGGCAGGCCAGGGCATCAGGATCTTGACGCTAGCCAAACATGTCCTTTCCAAGATGTGCGCAGTATTGCGGCGGACTTCAAAGCTCATAGTGGAGGGGAGGGGAGAGGGAGAGGAACGCACAGCCGAGATGGAATTGTGACAATGGCCTGCTAATTGCACTGAGAGCAGCATTCCTGTGCAGTACATGTGCCATCAACCCCTCCCCCCCGTTTTCCCTCAACCGACTCCTACCCCCCTTACCTGCCCAGGAGTGGAGCGGCCTTAGGAATAGACGGTCATAAATCCAGTCACCGGCTGTCACCTCCATGTCAGGTCCATCGCCGCCTCCCCCGCCCCCTCCCCCGCCCCCTCCACTCCCCACCCTGTCTGGAGAACGCAAAGAGAGCCGCTCTGTTTGTTTGGGAACTATGCTCTATGCTCTCCTCCAGTGGAACCAAAGGACCGCTTCATTTTCCGCAATTGATTTTTCAACGGGGTCAACACGGGCAATAAAACTAGCGGAGGGCGATTACACCGGGGCCGGGGCAGGGCACTGACCCGGACTAGGACACTAGTGGACAAAGTTATACTCGCTGGATTAAGTGAAAATAAAATGGCACTCCAAACAGTCTCCATCACCAACAGATGCAAGGCAAGTTGACTCCCACTATCCCAACCCTGTCTCTCCCCCTGGAGAGAGTCCCTTCTTTTCCATCCCTGGTGGGGGTTATCACCGGAACGTGGGGTGTCTATCCGCCCCACGGAGCATGGGCACGACTCCGAGCCCCAAAGCTCAAAACGTACCTACCCACGAAAAGTAATTGTTGCCATTGCCGGTTAAGGACGAAATTTTGAGTCCCATTCACAATACTGTATATTTCTTTGAGTTACTTATTTCAGGTGTGTGCTGATTGGACAAAAACTGCAATTTCATCGCAAAAAGCTCATCGTGTTAGGGCAATTTCTCCGGCAGAGAATGTCGGAAAACGATAGAAAGTCGCAAATTAGATTTCTACCGCAGCCCAAAATCACAAATCACTTCACACTTAATCTCCGGATCAGCAGCATAGCGCGACCACACACTGTGCAAAGTTTTCATTATCCCCACTTTATCTGTCGGAGAAATTGCCTCCACAAGATGAGCCTTTTTGCCATGGTATCGAAGTGTCTTTTCTGAAAAATCAAAATTACAGACCGCCCCCCCCCCCCCTTTTTTTTCCCCGGACGAAAAGAATAATATTTTTCTTCATCTTGGTGTGACTACAGGTCCGAGATGTTATTCATAAATATGTTTCGTACCGTTTTGTACGATTCGTTTCTGGATAAAATTGCCCTTGGGTGAGCAGCTGAGTCCTGCTGGTCCAGGCAGGCAGGCAAGGGGGGCGGGGCGGGACGGGGATGAAGGGAAGGGGCTCCTGACTCGGCCCAGCCCGGCTATACCCGGCAGAGGGATGGTAGACGCCCTTCACCCATCGTACTACCTATCTAAACAATCATTCCCAAACTGAAAGCGGGATATCGACGCAAGCTGCGATCCGAGCGAAAGACAGCCGTAACCACGCCGCACTGCCAGCGCCCCGCGCCGCCCCGCGCCGCCCCGCACACAGATATCGAGGAGTGTGTTGAAGACGAGCATCCATCGGTTCCAAACACACTGTCTTGGAGCGGACCGTGTTCCCACGGTGGCCGCTGGGCGCCAGCAGCCCCCCCCCCCCCTCCCCAGCCACCGGACCCGTCTGCATCTGCAGCACTCTTCTAATGTATTGTATTGTCACTGAGCCACTCTGGGCGCGACAGTGGCGTGCCGTACAGCCACGCGGGGTTGTCCATAAATTACGTAAGGCTCTAAGGAGGGGGGGAGGGGGTTCATCGCCCACGTTACGATCCTATACCAAAGGCATGGTGAGGTTAGGTTATTTGCCCTTCGAAAAGGGGGGCGGGGGGGTCAAAAAGAGGCCAGTTTTGTCTACTTTTAAAAACGACCCCCATGCACGGCAAGCCACACAGCCCTTAATCCACAGGTAAGACGGCACGCACAGCAGGATTCCCAGCGCTGCCATCGACGACTGATCACTAATCTCAAACGGCGTACAAAATTTAAAAATAATTAAATTACTTTAATTATTTTTGCGCGGTCTTCAAAATATATTTACGTTATTTGAAATTATTATGGGCCTCCAAGAGATTGATTTCTTTGATTTGAAATTATAGTGGCGAAATTTCCCGGATTTAGTGGTTGACATTTAAAAATAATAATTGAGCAAACTTTTCGACTAGTTCGATTCGTTTATAATGGCGAAAAATAATTTAACTATCGGTTTCACATGATTATTCGAGTGATAACGCCTTGTCAGCCAGCTCGAGTGAACCAGTGCGATCGCGCGTTGCTCTCATTGCGAGGCGCCCTCGCCATGCCCTGCCCCAAGGCGGTGGGTGCCCCCTGGGTGCCCCTCGAGCGTGCGATGACAAGCAAGCGTTGGTTACCTCCTGACAAGAACAGAGCAGCACGTGCCGCATCTGCAAGTAAAAGTCGAAGTCCATTTCCGTCCGGTCCGGAGGGCTGCGACCAGGAGGGCTGCGCCTCTCAACTGAACTGAGGGGGACTGGACAGGTGCTGCACAGCCTTAGGTCAGTAGTGGCCCCACGGCTTTTCAAGTCAAGTCAAGCCCGACCCCGCGACCTAAGGTTGATAGAGATCTCCATCAACTAGAGGCGGGAAAGTGGTGGGCTCTGGTGGGCTTTGCATCTGTCTATCTTTCTCCCGCCGTAAGAGTTAAGTGAGTGCGACAGAGACAGAGAGCGCTGGTGGGCTCTAGAGCCCACCAGATTCCCGTCTCTGCCATCAACCCTACTTCGACCTGCCCTGCCCTTCTCTAGAGGGGTCGGAAGGGAGATAGTGAGCTATGCTCTAGGCTCGGCCACGCCACATGACCCGATTAGAGACCCTGGAAGGAGAGAGGTAACAACTGTCATGGCGGCTACTGGTCTGCGATCCAGCTGTGTCCGCTCTAGCCCGCAACCTCACCGCGCGTCCAGGTAGCGGCGCCCTGCGAATCCCCAGCTGGATCCCAGCGGCTGCCAGGCCCACTGCCGCTAAGACAGTTGTCGCCTCTCTCCTTCCAGGCTCTCTACGCCCGATCGGTTGTCATTCGATTGGACCGAGACAGAGACGCGCCGTTGAAGTGAGGGAAGGACAGGGAGTAAGTGCAGTGCCCCCCCCCCCCCCCCCCCCCCCCCCTGCAGCCGCACTTTGGAGGCCTCACTAAACCACCCCCGCCTGACGCCCCCTCAGTGTTTAAGTTTAAGTTGTGCACTTGCAATATTCAAAACGCCCTGACCGCGGGGGATTGGGGGGGGGGGCGGGGGGGGCTACCGGATATTCGGGTCGAACATAATAATATGATTTCCCAAACAGAACATATGAACAATGTATGTTCATTAATAAAATTATTGATGATGTTTTCATCATCTTGCAACGTACCTGCCATTGATAACGAAGCACATCATGCGTAAGGGGTCGTCCATAAATTACGTAAGACAAAAGTGGCCGCTTTTTGACCCCCTCCCACCCCCCTTGTAAGACGAATAGCCTAACCTCACCATGCTTTTGGTATGGGACCGTAAGAGACCCCCTCCCTCCCCTAAGAGCCTTACATTATTTATGGACAGCCCCTAAGAGATAGCAAGGAGAAGAGGATTTTGAGAAATATGTTTCAAGATTATTACAGTAGCCAAATATGAGCTTCCGTCATGAACAATGTAAAAAGACCAGTATGCAATAATATGAGCTTTCGTCTTGGCTTTCGTCATAAGGTTAGCACTAAACAACAGTACTCACGTGATACATTTCACGAAAATTAGACTATCTGTGCAAAATCTTACGAGTTCAAACATGTTTTTTTTTTCAACCTATAAAATTACATCCAATATAAATCCCAAACCAAAGTCAAACACGAAATCACTTGTTATCTGAAGAGCAACACGAAATATAAATATGCTGACATCCATAGTGAGTTGTTTTTTCGATCAATATTCAAACATAATTCTGGACTCAACCACAGAATACGACTTTAAAGTAAGGCAGTTCAAATTCAGTAGGATAAGTAGTTGCTACGAATTCAAGGACAAGACTTTTCAAACAAATTTTGTTGATATATGAACTGCATAAATAATGATGTAAATTTCAAAGAAGGCAAACTATTCTGGTTAATAATGAATTTTTATCAACATTCGAATGAGCACTTGACAAGCTATAAATTGTGAAGGGTAGGAACTGACCAACCAGCCACATTCTAATATACTCAAGAGCAGCCCATAACCTTCCTAACCTATGACAGCCATATCAAGCACATCACAAATTTCGAAGAGCTCCGACTTTAAATGCAGGCAACGCCTGAATGAGCACCATTTGTCTTTCAATAAAGAGGAATTCATAAACAACATGCACTTATAACACGTGAAGCTGTGTAAGATTCTAGAACTTTGACAAACAGGATCACTCACCTTGGCTTGGTTTTCCTCCTGCAGTATCCATTCCGAAACTTCGATTGATTCCATTCTGAAGACCACACATTAAATCTAACATGTAATTACTCATGGTAATCGACGAATTCACCCAGTATAAATACAAAACGTTCGCACTTGCACAAAAACATTTCACTCTTTCATTACATTTAGATCAGCAATATACTGTTATAAGCAACAAAACCAACTTTCACTGCAAACTTCAGTTCACATGCGGGTTAAGAGGAAACAGCCGATCAAAAGGCTCGGTAAAATAATTTTAAACGACACGCCGCTACTTTCACTCGCAATCGAATCCCACGCACTGAAATCTCGCATCAGCTGTTGCTGTTGTGTCGAAGAGCTTCTCTCGCTGTCCGATAGGTGGCGTAAGCCCCGTCGTCGCGACTGCATGCGGGGCGCGCGGCGCGGAGTAACGATTGGGGAAGTGCGGGGAGGGGTGGGGGGACTTGAGCAGTCGTCGAGCGGAGGGCGTCGAGTTAGGGGCCTATCCGACCCCGTCCAAACGTACGTGTCGCCGGTCTGTGGGCCACAGACCGAATGCGAGGTTCGTGTGCCGGTGCCCGGTGCCGGCCGAGTGCCGAGCCTAACCGAGCCAAGCCGAGCCGGGCGTGGCGCGGCGTAGCGCGGCGTGGGGCCGCGGCACTGCGCAGGGAAGGGGCAGCTTGAGAGAAGGGCCGCCCTTCTCTCAAGGCGGCAGTGACGGGCGCCCATGTAAATGAGGGCAACGAGGGAATGCCCGTCCCAACGTAACCGTAGAGTTAGGTTGTGCAGGTGCAGCCTTTAGAAGCACAGAACTAAAGAGGGCTTGTCCATGAGCGTGCTCATAGTGGGTCTCTTCGGAGCTCTGAGCAGGCGCAGCGAGCTTTCAAGCGTTTCTGAAGTAGCCTGTACATAAATCAGGAAACGCAGAGGGGCTGTTTATTAATAACCTGTGTTCTTTGGCCCGTCTATCCAGGTCTATCTAATCAGTGGAATGGCGGCACGTCTATGTAAACAGCGGAATGGCGTCGAGGCGTCGACGTGGCAAAGTCGATGAGTCGGCGGGGTCTGGGAGTGGCCTCTCACGGCGTGGACGGAGCGGGGGTGGGGTGAGAGTCGATTGTGGGGGCGGGGGGTGGCGTTGCTGGACTGATGATGGATGGGTGGGGAGAGGACTATGACAATAATGAGCTCCACAAAACTGCGTCCTCAGACCGACCGCGCCAGACCCCAGACCAAGAGCGCGGCGCCCATAGTCATGGCACGTGCGGTCTGGCGCGGTCGATCTGAGGTCGCAGTTTTCCGGATCTCTGGGCGGCCGTGGCGGCGATTGCGCGGCCTGTTGGACGGCATTGCGCTGGCCGATGCAGTTTCAGCGAGCACACAATGTCTTGGAAGTTTCCATCACGTTCTGTCTCGAGGCTATACTAAAGATGAAACGTTATCAGAGGGCAAATACAAACAGTCTTGCGCAATACTTGTTGGCGCTCACTCTACCTCTCTTTTCAAGCGTGCATCGATTCGTCTTCAGGCCGTCTTCTTTTCCTGGAACTTCAAGAAATATGAGGAGAACAAGATTGTGCCAACTTTAGGTTTATTGTGCTAGCACCTTGGCTTTATAGAGTATTTCACCTAACGACCATTGGGGCGAATCGAAGAAAAAGAATACCGGACACAGTATGAAAAGTTTTGTCTGCGGTTGGGTAGCCGCCATATCAACGACATAGCACCATCCTCAACCGCAGATACTATTCCTCATACTGTATCCGGTATTTTTTTCCTTCGCTTCGCTCCAACGATCGTTAGGTGAAATACTCTATTGAAGAAGCAGTTAGCGCAACTATGTCGTGCATTATTGTGCTAATAAGCGATGGACGCAAATAGCTTACGCTCGGACGGTCATCGGTCGTATACAGAAATGTACGAGTAACTTATCTTCAAGTTGGGTCAAGGGACTTATAATGGAAAGGGCTAAAGTATAACATGATATTTCCTCGCATTCGCAAGGAGACTGAAGCGGAAGTAATAAAAAGTCGACAAGAATCACGAAACTACAGGTTTCTTGACTAGGGAGAGTTAGAGAAGGGGGAAATAGGTACAGTACCCCCCCCCCCCCCCTCGCCCCGGAGCGCAAGCTGGCGTGACTGAACCAGTCGAAACTGGTTGGAACCGGTTAGGCCCAGCCCCGACTCTATAATCAGACTAGCCAGATCTCCGAAGTGGCGCCGTGCTGCCGGCAACCTTGGGCTGCCAACTGTGCGACGCAGGCGGTACTGGGCAGAGCTGGCAACGCCGCGCGCAAGTCGGAGGCCAGCCACTCTGCCCTCACCGCTCGCTGACGCAGCGAGGCTATCCACTTCTAGAACGTACTCCGCCGCGCAACCGTTGCTGGTGTTCGGGAGCTCCGAAGGCTTCTTTGAAACACTATTTATTTCTTCCGCCCCTGTAACGTACTTATGGACGATCCCTTACTCAATAGGTTATCTCATACAATCCCAGAGCAGAAGAGTGAAGAACAAAACGACGTGGCGAGAGGGGAGCTGTGGCGGAACCGCCCCACTTCCCCTTTCACCGTATCGCTTTCTTCTTCACACTTCCGCTTCTCGGCTTCTTTGAACCAAGGGTAAAATTAGCGGCTTTACTGAATGTTTCGATACCTCTATAGGAAAGACTAATCTCAGTCTTTCCTTTAACCGACCATCTGCGCATGCGCAACAACCTAGAGAGGAATGAGATTAGTTTCGACGTCAAAACGATGTCGAAACGACATCGAAATCGCAAAATCGATGGCGAAACGATGGCGAAACGACATCGAAATCGCAGAATCGATGTCTATTCGACATCGTTTCGATATCACGTTTCTCACTGGGTATCCCCTGCCATGCATCCACTGGCTGGCCCGCATTGAGGATTTCAGTCCTCGAACACCGGAAGTAGTGGTGGTGGACCACATTAGAAGTGAATACGCTATTCCAAAGGTGGCTCGCAGCGGAAGTTAAAAGAACATAACTGCTTCCACTGGCCGAGCGAGCATCGATGAGGGGGAGTGGTGGAGTCGACGCAGCGCATTCCTAACATCCCTTTTCGCCCGGCCAGTGGAAGCTCTTTTGTTCTTCGCACTTCCGCGTAAGTCCGTCCGAGCAGCAGGTGCATTTCACCGTGTTCTTATACTTCCGTTTCAGGCTTCTTTGGAATACGCAGGAGGTTTTCTGTAAATTGCGTGGTCGTGACGTCAGAGTTAGCCCCCTCCATTCCTACCTCACCCCCGCTTTCGCGGGCTCTGACGCGTCACCCGGGAAAATTCCCTGCTTTCTCCTTCGAAATCTGCATTTTAGCTCAAGTCGTCTATATTCAGTAAGTCGGAAGAAGCCTTCTCGGAGATTGCCATCGACATCAGCAACATCCGCTTCTCTCTCGTTCAGTGTAATAGGGTAGTCCGGAGATAGCCAGAACGGAAGTTGAGAAGAAGTCAAGAATACCAAACCGGATAGTAAACATAGGT
>CABIKL010004067.1:0-10177 GCA_902196195.1 Aptinothrips rufus | reverse complement strand
CCCACTCGGCCCTTCAAGCCCAGCCCTGCAAGCCCAGCCCTTCCCGTGTTCAGACCGCGTCCAGACTGCAATGTTCTGTTCGCCCAAGTCTACCACTCCTCATGCGTCCCACTTTCGACGACTTCGAATCGAATCGACGAATCGAACCGCATTGGACACGATGTGTCCATTCCTCACGAATATGGCACGTATCACATGTCCTTACTTGTCGTGGAACGTTCATTCACAGCCAGCCTATCAATGACCTTGCAAGGACGTCACCCATCTGCACGTGATAGCACTATCATAAAAGAAACAGACCACGATAAGCACGGAGAGCCCCTCACTCGCGCGGTACCAACAGCACATCGGTTTCGATTCTTTTCCTCTTTCCTGGACCTGCGGGTCTGTAAGTTAGGACCAAGACTATCATCAAAGAAAGAATGCGATAATCGTGACAGGTTGGATCACGTTTAGCATTGAGAGTTTCTTCCTCGGACCTGCCGGTCTATAAGGGACAACCATTCCCATGGGCATCCCATGGCTAACCCATGCGGCCAGCGCCGGTCAGGCACCAGGAGTGATCTCAACCGCTCTCCGATTTAAGAAGCCGTTCGTTCCACATTTACGACGCACCGACAATCGGGAAAGTCATAAGTGAGCGCTCTTGTGCCGCCCGCCCGTTTAAGTCTCCGACTAGCCGGCCGCGGCCGAGCTCACGGCCCATGGGCAATCACGGCCGATACACTTCGACGGGCTACGCCGAGGACACGGGTCATGGAAACTGCCACTCTAAATGTCTAGTAACTTTTTTGTTCGGATCTAGTAACAATTTTAAACGTAACTGGAATTAGTAACAATTTTGTAACAATGTAGAAATAATTTCGCAAAAATTGTATGATTAACTAGAACAAAATTGTTACGAATTCTAGCTATGTTTAAAATTTTTTCTAAGTCCGAATAAAAAGTTACTAGACATTTATAGTGTGGACGATATGCCAAGGAGGAAAGCTGAGTTACACTCCCACTCCCTCAGTATTGCACTTTGGTTGGTTAGTCCTACTGCACTTAAATATTGCAGCTAGCATTGAGGATACATGATGTACGCTCAGATCTGATTTGAAATCAGCCAGACCTTAAATGAAGTCAGCAGAAATCCGTTTCAGTTTGCAAACAAATTTCAAACTACCAATTAAAACGAGCTGAAATTTTCGAGTAATTATTGACAGTTTCGTATCGAAATCGAAACCTCTTTCCCTTTAGGAATGAGCCTGCATCCTCGCCAGCTCCATGGTCACTGTTTTCGTATCGGCCACAGGAACCCACCCACCCACACGAACCCATTTCAGGGAGCCGTCATGATTCAATAGATTTGCGAGGCCACCATACCTAAGACTCCCAATGGATCCACCGGGCGATGTTGCCACATTTCGTTCCTTCCCTCAGATGAGTTCGGTTCACAATGCCGGCCTATGTGCTCGAGCGGAATGAAGCTCTATCGATATGAATTCGTAATTTTTTATTTTTTTGTAAAAGAACGCGCATTGCATTCGACTGCATAGAAATATTAGGCTTCGGAGATCGGATTCCGAACTACAGTAACAAATACAATGACAGTTACAACCAGCTACCTACATTCAGATTTGAAAATATATAGTATAGTCCAAGAGCTCTGGGCGTTCTACGACGCCTAGTTCCTAGACTAGGCCTCCACCACAACGAGCTAGCTCAGAAACCTTTTTCGATTCCCACTTCTAATTTATCTTGAGTTCATTTTCGTACTCGAATTCGATACTATGAGTGAATGCTGACACAACTCAGGTAAAGTCAAGCTCAAATATTTGAAAACGCGGGACGCGATATTAAAATAACGCTCACTGCTGTCTGCAAAACGAGCATAATCCTCGAATGAGTGAATGCCGCATACATCAGGGAATTAAGGCAGAGGCAGAACATGGTTCCGTGCACGCCGTAAGCCCCTATGTCTGCCATGGGCCGTGCTCTTTGGCAGACTGACCCTGTTCGTCACACAAGCCCGCCTCCTGTCGGCCCGGGCGGGGCGGAGCGGGGCGGGGTGGGCGGGGCGGGGCGCGGCGGTGCGGCGCGGGGCGGGCTGCAGGGCGGACGGCTGGGCAAACGCCAAAGTTGAGCATTCGCATACTTCATCAGTCGCTTTCGTCTCGCGTTTCTTTAATTGTTTGTCCCGGCTGAATCCGCCCTGACTGCCACCACCCACCCCGCGCACCACCCCACTCCGCCTCACCCTTTCCCGCCCCACCCCAACACGATCTGCGAGAAGAGGAGGTTTGATAGCCTTGTCTTCGAATGAAAAATATTGCACAGCCGAAGTCACGGGTTCAAATTCTGGCCAATGCGCCAAACTTAGGGACAAGTTTTCTCCGAAGTTAAACAGTGTACTGTAGGTGACCTTGAGGCAATGCAACGCCGACTGACACTGACCCAGTCGCTCATAGAGCCGCTCATAGGGCCTTGGTACCGCCCTGCGGCATCCTCAGCCTTTACCTCCCTGAATAGCCGCGCTACCTGATAAGTAGGTACCCCCATTGGACCCAGGTGTACTTCTCCCTTGGCCCTTAGGTACGCGCGAGGCTGAGGAGGGGGACGGGGGATGGAGACGGGAGGAAGGGGAGGGGAGGGGAGGAATGATCGCGGGAGATACTGTCCGTGGAACGACGCCTGCGCCCCTTGAGATTAAAACAACCGCAAGAACCAATGTGTGCTTATACTTACGCTTAAGACTTAAGCCTTAAGTGCAAGGGAGCAATAGGAATTGACACCGATTACGAGATAGAATCGCACTTCCTGCGTTTCTTAAAATACATCAATTTTGAGCACAAATTTTGTCGATTCTCTGTAAGAGATCCAACAAAATTTGTGAAAATTTGTGGATTTTAAGAAATGCACGGCCAGCGTAGGGTGGTTCGACATTCGGTGGCAAGGAGCACGAGGGCGGGACACGAAGTGGTTAGGCCCTGCGGCCAGCACTCCGCCCCACCACGCCCCGCCACGCCCCGCCACGCCCCGCCACGCCCCGCCACGCCCCGCCACGCCCCGCCCTGGTCGTGGACAAGCAAGTGCAAGAGCAGGAGGGCAAACGGGCCAGTACGGAGACCTGGCAGGGGCAATGGGCAGTTTGCAGCAGCTGGGCAGACAGGTCCAAAACACGCCGGCCTGAGCGCGATCGGTGAGGCGGGGTGGAGGCGGGGTGGAGGCGGGGTGGAGGCGGGGTGGAGGGGAGACGCCGGGGGGGCGGGGGGGGGGGCAGCACAGTGCCGGCAGCCGGACGCCCTGAGCCAGCCGCGGCCGCCATCTTGAATACCAATCCTCCCTAGCTAGATTCTCATCCCAGTCGAGGAGCCCCAGGCTGTGTGTGTTCGAGACGAGCGTGTGTGTGAGTGGGCCGCGCCTGTGTGAGTGAGTGCACGGACAAGAGAAGGAGCAACGGCACACCGACAGGTGCTCCCTGCGTACAGTCCGATACAGCACCACGTTATTATTGGGTTTGAAGTTCAGGACAATATTCTAAGAATACGATTTCTCAAGACGGATCTTTCACTGCGGGCGCGGACGCTGCGATAAATATGGGCGTACTGTTATTTGTCGGTAATGTCATATCGACCGCAAAGTCCGTCACAGAACTGACAATAGGAGGTCAGTTCCAAGCTCTCCCAAAATTTACGTACACGCTAGTCGAGCTTAGTGGAGCTGAACGAGTAGGCCCAAATATGTGTTTCGATTCCACTGCAGGGTTTTCTTGTGCGACCGGGCATGGGGCGCACTTGTGAGGCTCCCGGACCGAACCGGCCCGAGCCGAGCCGAGCCGAGCCGAGCCGAGCGGGACCGAGCAGGTTCGCTGGCAGTCTCAGCCGTAGGCGGACGCACAGGTGGTGGGGAGGGGGAGGAGGGGGGCTTCACGGGAGGAATAGACTGAGAGGGCTCCGCCGCTCCTCCCTGCTCCTCCTCTCCCCGCTCCTCCCCTCTCCGCCCCGCTCCAGCCCCTCCAGCCGGCTCGCCGGCTCAGCCGGCTCCAGTCAGTGCTGGAACGCGGAGACGCTCGTTCGCGTCGTGTCGCGCCGGGCATAACCGAGCCGAGCCGAGCCGAGCCGAGCCGTGCTCGCCGTATCGTATCGTGCAATTATTGAATCCGAAACAAAAGTGAAGTGCAGTGCGTGTGTTAATTCGTGTGCAGTGTGAGAAGTGGATACAGTGATCATGTGCAGAGTGTTGTGATGGTGTACTGACCAATGGCCATGCGCGGGGCCGTGCGCGCGCTGCTGCTATGTCTCGGCCTGGGACTGGCGGCCCAGGCCCAGGGGCCCCTGCCCGGTCCTGGACCCGGTCCTGGGCCCGGCAGCCCGGCCGACCAGATGCAGTCCAGGGCTGTGGAGACCCGCGTCCAGCTCGACATCCTCGAGGGGCAGCCCCGGGGGGCGGTGGTGGGCAGCATACCCACCAAGCCGGGCTTCACGTACCGCTTCAACGAGCCGCCCCGACACTTCACTCTCAACGCCAGCACCGGTGAGATCCGGACCACGTCTGTCCTGGACAGGGAGGGGGGCGACCGCTACGACCTGGTGGCGCTCTCCTCCCAGCCCACCTACCCCATCGAGGTGCGCATCGTGGTGGTGGACGTCAACGACAACGCCCCCGAGTTCCCCGAGCCCTCCATCGCCGTGGCCTTCTCCGAGAGCGCGGCGGCCGGCACGCGCCTGCTGCTGGACGCGGCGTCCGACAAGGACCAGGGCGTCAACGGGGTGTCCACCGACTACCGCATCGTGGACGGCAACCAGGACGACAAGTTCCGGCTGGAGGTGACCGACAACCCCAGCGGGGGGGCGTACATCCACCTGGAGACGACCGGCAAGCTGGACAGGGAGACCCGCGCGCTGTACCAGCTCAACATCTCGGCGCGGGACGGCGGAACCCCAGCCAGACACGGGTACCTGCAGGTCAACGTCACCATCCTGGACGTCAACGACAACCCTCCCATCTTCGACCACAGCGACTACACCGTCTCCCTCAACGAGTCCGTCGTGCCGGGGTCGCCCGTGCTGCAGGTTACGGCCACCGACTCCGACGAGGGCGACAACGCCAAGATCACGTACTACTTGTCCGACTCGGAGCGGCAGTTCGCCGTGGACCCCGAGACGGGGGTCATCACCACGGCCGAGGCGCTGGACTGCCCGCAGCAGCAGAGCTGCCCCCAGCTGCAGCAGCGGCGGCCGGGCGGCGGCTGCCCCAAGTCGTGCGTGTTCACGGTGTTCGCGAGGGACCACGGCAGCCCCCGTCAGGACGGCCGCACCTACGTGACGGTCAGTCTGGTGGACGCCAACGACCACAACCCCACCATCCGCTTCCGGTACTTCCCCGCCACGGCCACGTTCGCGACGGTCGACGAGAACGCCGTCAACGGGTCGGTGGTGGCCGCCATCTCCATCGTGGACCAGGATGAAGGCCCTAACGGCGAGACGACGGTCGGCATCGCGGCGGGGAACGAGATGAACCACTTCCGCCTCGACTCGCTCAACGACTTCGACATCGTGCGGGTGAACGGCGTCCTGGACCGCGAGCAGATCAACAAGTACAACCTGACGATCGTGGCCGTGGACAAGGGCTCGCCTCCGAGAACGGCTACCTCATTCCTCATCATCCACGTCAACGACGTCAACGACCACGAGCCCGTGTTCACCAAGAGCGAGTACTCGGCCGTGCTCAGCGAGCTCACCCCGCCCGGGACCTACGTGGCGGGGATCACAGCAACGGACGAGGACACCGGCGTCAACGCCCAGATCTACTACGCTATCGTCACAGGGAACGACCAGCAGTGGTTCCACATCGACACCACCTCAGGCCTGATCACCACCAGAGCGTCTCTAGACAGGGAGATTCAGGGCACGGTGGAGCTCAACATCTCTGCCCGGGACGGCGGCCCCAACCCCAAGTGGGCGTTCACCCAGCTCAAGGTCACGATCCTGGACGAGAACGACGAGAGCCCTAAGTTCTCTCAGGAGACGATCAATGTCTCCCTACCCGAAGGCACGCCGCCCAACACCCTGGTGGCCATGCTGACGGCTGCGGACCACGACCAGGGCACCAACGGCAGCGTCACCTACTCCCTGCACGCCGACGTGCTGCTCAAGTACCCGGGAGCCTTCGCGCTGGACTCCATCACCGGACAGCTGACGACAAGGGCCAAGCTTGACAGGGAGGTCACTCCCAGCTACGAGATCGTCGTGATCGCCAAGGACCAGGGCTCTCCGCTGAGGTCGTCCACGGCCACGGTGCACCTCGCCGTCAAAGACGTGAACGACAACTCGCCCGTGTTCTACCCCGTGCAGTACTTCGTGCACGTGCAGGAGGACAGCGCCTTGGGCAGCTCGCTGCTGCAGCTCACCGCCTCGGACGAGGACGAGGGCGACAACGCGGCCGTCAGGTACTCGGTGGAGAACGGCGGCGAGGGCTACTTCCAGGTGAACGAGGTCACGGGCGTGCTCACGCTCAGGTCGTCTCTCCGCACGGCGCAGAAGTCCCTGTACCGGCTGCGGGTGTCCGCGCGCGACAAGGGAGATCGCAAGGCCGCCGAGGACGCCGTCGTCGAGGTCATCAAGGCCAAGAGCCTGGAGAAGCTCGAGTTCGATTCGCTCAACGGCTACGACTTCCAGGTGACCGAAGACCACGGCCGCGAGGAGGCGACCCTGGGGAGGCACATCGGCCAGGTGCGCGTCAAGGGGGGCGCCGACACGGTGCGCTACGGCCTCGTGTTCGGCGACCCCAAGAAGGTCTTCCACATGGACGAGCGCACCGGCGAGCTGACCACGGCCAGCAGAGTGGACCGCGAGCAGGCCGCCTCTTACCGGCTGACCGTCACCGCGCGCTCGGGGCTGGCCTACGGCCAGGCCAACATCAACGTCACCCTGCTGGACCTCAACGACAACGAGCCGCAGTTCGCTCGCGACCGAGAGGAGGTGCGCCTGCCCGAGAACGCCGCGGTCGGCCAGGAGGTGTACCTGGCGCGCGCGCGGGACAGAGACGCGGGCGTCAACAGCCGCGTGACGTACAGCCTCAGCGTCAACCCGGACGACCAGTTCCGCATCGTTGGAGCGACCGGGGTCATCTACTTGAACAGGCCCATCTTGTCAGAGCCGGGCGCATCCATGCAGCTCGAGGTGACGGCCTCGGACGCCGGGAGGCCCTCGCTGACATCCCGGCACGTCGTCACCGTCATCATCCAGGACGTCAACGACCACACGCCAGTGTTTGACCACACCTCCTACGAGACCTCCCTGCTCGAGTCCACGCCCGTCAACAGCCGCTTCTTCGCGCTGTCCGCCTCGGACCAGGACCTCGGCGACAACAGCCTCGTGGCGTACAGCATCACTGAGGGCAACGCCGAGGGCAAGTTCGGCGTCTTCCCCGACGGCTTCCTTTACGTGCGCAGCGCCCTGGACCGCGAGGAGAGGGACTACTACGCGCTGACGGTCACCGCTAGCGACCACGGCAACCCCCCGCGGTCCTCCGTGGTGCCGGTCGTCATCCACGTCGTGGACGAGAACGACAACGCCCCCGAGTTCAACAACGCCACCTTCAACTTCATGATCCAGGAGAACGTGCCGCCCGATACCTTCGTCGGCAAGCTGACTGCGGTGGACCGGGACATCGGCCGCAATGCCGAGCTCACCTTCTCCATCTCCAGCTCCAAGAATGACTTCACCATCGACCCCCGTAACGGCTTCATCAAGACCCTGCACGTGTTCGACCGGGAGGAGCTGCTGGAGGCCACGGGCCAGAACGTCATCACCCTGGAGGCGCAGGTGTCCGATAACGGGGTCACGCGGCTGCGAGACAAGGTCAAGGTCAACGTGTACATCTCGGACGTGAATGACAACCCCCCGCGCTTCCTGCGCACCCCCTACCGCGCGCAGGTGTCTGAGGGCTCCAGTGTCGGCACCCAGGTGCTGCGCGTCTACACCTCGGACGCGGACGAGGGGCTCAACGGCGACGTGTTCTACTCCATCCTGTCCGGGGACCCAGAGGGGCGGTTCGATATCGACGAGGCCACGGGCCAGATCTCGCTGTCGCGGCCGCTGGACCGAGAAGCTGCATCCCGCTACACGCTGCAGGTACTGGCCCAGGACGCGGGGCTGGCCGTCAGGCTCAACAGCAGCACGTCAGTGGCCATCGAGGTGCTCGACGAGAACGACAACGCGCCCGAGTTCACGCAGAGCGAGTCGCACGTCACCGTCGTCGAGAACACCGCCATCAACACGCGCCTCATCCAGTTCCGAGCCTCTGACGCCGACCTGGGGGTCAACAGCGAGGTGACCTTCTCCATCACCTCTGGCAACCGGCGGGACACCTTCCACGTGGACCCGTCCTCGGGCGAGCTGTACCTACACAAGCCACTAGACTACGAGGACATCAGCTCGTACTCGCTCAACATCTCGGCCTCGGACGGCGGGAACCCCCGGCTGTCCACCACCATCTTGTTCAAGGTCACGGTCGAGGACAGCAACGACAACGCGCCGACCTTCCCCAACACGGCTATCGTGCGTCAGATCCGGGAGGGCATCCCCGTCAACACGCCCATCGTGACGGTGACGGCCGAGGACCCGGACTCGGGGGCCAACGGCAGGATCGCGTACTCCATCGCGAACCAGGAGCCCGACGACGACCGCCACCCGGGGAAGCACCACTTCGGCATCAACCCGACGACGGGCGTGGTCCACACGCTGCTGCCCATCGACCGCGAGGCCGTGGACACCTTCCGCTTGACCGTGGTCGCCACCGACCAGGCCGAGCCGCCCTCGGCGCGCCTCAGCGCCGAGAAGCTGGTCACCGTCATCGTGGAGGACGTCAACGACAACGCGCCCGCGTTCACATCCATGTCCGCGGTGCTGCTGCCCGCGCAGGGTGACCTGGTCACCACGGTGCAGGCGCGCGACGCCGACTCGGGCAGCAACGGGCTGGTGACGTACGAGCTGGTGAGCGGCGACCGCGAGCTCTTCCACCTGCAGCGCGGCACCGGCGTGCTCAGCCTGCGCCGCCCGCTGCCCGGGCCCAGCTACCGCTACCAGCTCGCCGTCAAGGCCACCGACGAGGCCGTGCAGGTCGAGCGCCTGTCCACGGACGCGTACATCACCCTGCTGGCGCGCGGCGAGCCGGGCCCCGAGTTCACCGGGGGCGCCGTCAAGGGACAGGTGGCCGAGAACATGCCGGCGGGCACCTCGGTGGCCACGGTCCGCGCCTCCCTCCCCGGCCAGCCCGACGCCGCCCTGGAGCTCTACGTCACCAACGTGACGGCCTGCGGGTCGGGCGGCCAGGCCGAGCGCCTGTTCGCCGTGGACCCCCGCCTCGGAATAGTGTCCACCACCCAGCCCCTGGACAGGGAGGCCGGCCCGCACTGCTACCAGGTCGAGATCCTCGCCACCGTCGTCAGCGCCAGGCGGCCGCAGACAGCAACAACAACGGTAAGCACTGCTACAGTACTATACCGGGGGAGGGGAAAAGAAGGAGCGTGGTCCCCTGTGCGACGGAGATAAAATAGTGTCATTCAGTAACGTTAGCAGAAAGTAGGCATCTACGTCGCTTAAAGTCGTCTGCCTAGTCAAATTTTTCCACAATTAATAAAGAAATCCTCAAATTTCAAAGGAATGCGTCGGTGTTTGAACCCGTGCTAGTTAGTACTACTTTATAGCGAGGCATATCACATCCGCTATCTGGAGCAAAGCTAGTCTGACGCCGAGCAGAGCAGAGGGAAGAGCAGCAGTAAAGGCGGAGCTGCGGGCAGTGCGCCGCGCCGCGCCCCGCCGCGCTGTGAGAAAGCAGCCATGTGTTATGTGCCCTACCTTCGCTCTGACTTGTCTTGCCTGCTCTGGCCGCAGCAGCTCTACTCGGACCTAGAGAGCCTCGAAGGAGAGAGGCGACAACTGCCATGGCGGCTACCGGCCTGGGATCCAGCAGTGTCCGCCCTACCCCGCATATAATATAACCCTCGCCGCGCGCCGCGCGCCCAGGTAGCGAGGCACCGGGCATGCGCTGTCCCCAGCTGGATCCCAGCCCGCTGCCGCCATGACAGTTGTCGCCTCTCTCCCTCCAGGCTCCCCACGTAGCACACGTTGGTTCCCCGAATGTTCGCCGAAGGGTAGAACCTTTCAGTTCGCTCAGTGTTAGAAAGTCC
>CABIKL010004066.1:0-10177 GCA_902196195.1 Aptinothrips rufus | reverse complement strand
GGCTCACCACTCGCTCACCAGGAATGAGCCGACCGACCTGAGCACCCGTCTGAGTTTCGTCTGCCATAAGTCTGTAAAATGCGCGTTTTTCAGACCTGTGGCAGACCGATTGAAACACAGTGCACAGGCGGAAGAAAGTCGTAGGAGAGACCGTGTTACCGTCTTAGATTCGTCTGAAATCGCACTGCGTAATGGCTAGGTAACGTCTTACTTCCGTCTGTCAAAGGTCGGTCTTACGTCTTTTTATGCAGACGGATGAAAGACGGATCTCAGCCACTGAGTTTCACCCGGGAATCTACATGCATACGCACGTTACGTACAATTTTCTACGCAAGCTATGTACGAAATTGTACAGGGGCGTACAAATTGTCCATAACTGCGTATAAGTTGTTCATAATTATGTACAAAATTGTACTAACGTTACGTATGCATGTAGGACCTACACGTTTGTACATATCCTACGCACACCTACATTGTAGGTGTGCGTAGGATATGTACAAAAAAAAATGTACATAACCCGATAGCGTGTGTAGTGCCCACCCGATCTGATCTGGACACGGCTGCACCGAGTGGTCACCGCCCCGCCCCACCCCACCCCACCCCACTCCACTCCATTCCCCCCGCGCCTCGTGACAAGTATGTAAATTAGGGAACCTTTCCTCTGGCTGCAAACATCACAAACACGGCATCGCATCGCATCGAGTCGGATGGATCGGATCAGGTCGAGGCAGGAACTGTTCAATCCGCTCAGGGCTTCCTGTCCGTCTGTCTGTCCGATACGCACGCGAGGAAGACAACAGGACGTGCTCAGCGACCGCGGGACTTCCAGATCGAGGAGTGAACAACTCTGCAATTTGGTGTACAAATCTCAGAAATTAATTATAATTACTCACACTAATTTGTAGATGTACTTTTCCCTCCATAATTTCAGGAACAATTCGACTGGGATGAAAGGAAATTTGAACTAAATTTTACTTTCTTAGGGACTATTTTGTGCAAAAGCAAGGGGCAAATAAACAACAATCTAATTTCTGATTATGTTTTTCCTGGGAGTTAATTTCTTTAAGAGTAGACGGCGGCCAGAAGTTTGGCATGCCTCACGCGCGGGAAGCACTGCCGTTCTATTTGTGCGGTGGAGCAGGGGCCGCCCCTAAGCAGGCAGGGGGCGGGCGAGGGGAAGGGAGGAGCGGGGGCGTCGAGGAGTACGCTGGGCGCGGTAGCTGAGTAAGGGAAGGTGAGAGAAACGAGCCAGGCGCCGCCCCGCCCCGCCCCGCCCCGCCCCGCCCCTCCCGGCCTTGCGCACGCTGAGCGGCACCTCCTAACGTCACCAGGGAACCCGTCAAAACATAGAGAATCCACCGGCCAAGCAGCAGGACTTGAAACTCTCCGGAAGCACTCACTCCTGCCTGCGAACCACACACATCTCAGATATTTATGCAAATTAACGTGAATAAACGCAAATTTTTCAAAAAAATGTTAACTCGTTTTTTGAAGTATAAATTGATAGAAAGCAGTAATAACGTAAATGTAATCAAATCTATGCAAATTAACGCAAACTAATAACGAGAAAGGGTACGAAGTAAAAAGAATTGCTGTAGTGCGTATATGGGTGAATAATAATAATTAATGGACAATGAAATCTTCCGTGTACGTGATGGAAACGACTTAGTACCCCTTGACAGACACTGTCCGGACAGCCAGTACAGGTTTCCAGACAGGGTCCTGTATCAAGACCTGCCCACTGGACCCGTCTCTGATCTTTGCTAAGCCCAGACAACCAGGACCTGTTCAGAGGACCTGTCCCCCGCAGGTCTGTCCGCATCCCGAACTGATCAGGACCTGCCGTCAGACTCGTCCTCAAACCCATACTCAGACCCGTTCTCCGACCCGTCCTCCGGCCTGTCCTCAGACTCGTCCTCAGACTCATCCTCATACCCATACTCAGACCCGTCCTCCAACATGTCCTCAGACCCGTCCTCCAATCTGTCCTCAGACTGGTCCTCAGACCCTTCCTCAGACCCGTCCTCAGACCCATACTCAGACCTGTCCTCAGACCCATCCTCAGACCCGTCCTCCAACCTGTCCTCAGACTCGTCCTCAGACCCGTTGTCAGACCTGTCCTCCGACCTGTCGACAGGACAGCGCCATGACACGTGGTCAGCTGTGAGCGCCACAACACGGAGGAGGGGGGCGTGGACCGGGGAGGGGGAGGGGGGGGGTCACGTGACGATACCTTGATCACTCCTCGCTACTCGTGGCTGTGAACGACGCCGTAATCCACAAGAGGCTGGACACTGCACTGCACACTGCACTGGACATTCACTCACTAACGCGCTGAGTGTCACTCACTCGCAGTTCACACTCTCTCTATCTCTGGCACACGCCGCTGCGGCTATCACTTGAAGGCGGCTCGGAACCAACTGACTCGACTCAGACACAGCAGCGCCAGGCCAGCGAGGCGGCAGCGCGGCGCGGCGAGGCCCGGCCGAGGCAAGCCCAGCCAGCAGCAAGCCAGCGGGCGACGTGGCGTGGCGTGGCGCAGCGCGGTGTAGCGTGGCGCAGCGCGGGGCCACGGCGAGCCCCACGGCGGGGCCTCCGGGACCAGACCCCTCCCCTCCCTCCCCAGAGGCCCCCCCGACTGGGGCCTGGGGGCCTAGGAGGCTAGCCCCCCCCCCCGGCCGAGTGGTGCCGGCTCTTTCGATATGAAACACAAATGAACACACGAGGAGCGAACAATTTCGAATAAGCCTAGTAGTGGATCCGTGTGAATGAAATCGAATTTTCAGGTCGATTAACTCCTTTTAAATGGCATACGTCGACAGAAATTTGCGAGAATTTGCGATGTACCATAAAGAACATATGCAAAACTCGTACGTTAGTGCAAAATAATGAGAATTACTCAAATGTAAGTAATTTCATGGAGATTGCAAACCTGTTGATGTACGCGTCTCGGGTGCAAGCGCTGCCGGCGACACGGTCCGATCGACGCGGTTTTCCCTCGGTTTCCAGTTTCATGGAGTCAAATGTCAAGAAATATTCAGGCACGCCCCTTGCGGCTCAAAACAAGTGCTCGATTGCGGTTCGACATTTAATTCAGCCGGGGCGAGATAAGCAAAGCTTTTCTAGAAAACATGACGCTCTATTCACTGTTTTTATTTGAATAATGTTGACCAACATTTCCCAGATATGTTTATTTAGTAACAGATCTCAGGTACAACAATTTGAGGGAAACGTTCCTCAGGTATGTTGATCAACATACGTGGGGAATGTTGAAGTAAACAGCAACGCCAAAGATTTGTTCAACATTCCCCAGGTATGTTGATGCATATCCTACGTACGTTGAGATGCTATTAATGTATCCTCATTGCTGGGATATGTTGACAAAATTACAGGATCCTAGCGTACAATAGTTTTGAGGAAACAGTTTTTTTTATGCTGTTTAACGTACTAAAATTAGTGAATTTTTATAGATTTTCAGAAAGTGTTCGCAAACAACCTGACTCAAGAGTAGGACTGCTGCTTCAATTCACAAATAACGCAAGCCACGACCGCGCCACCATCCAGACAATTAGAACTAATCAGGCGCGGATCCAGAGGGGGGGGGGGGGGGGGCAACGTGAGGACGGCTCTCACTTGAAGTGGGCATGTCCTCCTATCGACACTACCTACCCCAAACAGGTGCACACACAAAACAAGTGAAAAACTATCACTTGTGGATTTGTATGCATGCTCCAGTCGCGAGCTCTCCCACGGTCGCGGGAAAAGCATCCGATAACAATGCGACAGTCGGCTACGTTCCGGCACGATTAACAATTGGCAACTTGATTACTCGTCCAATTCTAGACGGTACTCGGCCGTCCTTTGACACGTGCCGCGCACGTGCACGTGATCTACACGTGTCCTGAGCGCCGAGCCGCTAGGCAACCCACCGCGCTTGTTCCCGCCCCGCCCACTTCCGGTTAGAGAAAGGGCCTGACTGCCTGCCCTGCCTTGTGCCCTCGGGCACTATCTGTAGGGCCTCAAACCTTCGCTCCGAGGGTTGGAGATACTATCTCCGACAAGGTCGTACCAGCGCCAACTGCACACGTGCAAGTTGCCACCCTGTTCTCTGGTATGCTGTGTCTGCCGGTCAAAGGTCACTCTGCCCTTACCCTGTTTTTCAGCATCCAGCTAAAGAGCTGTTCCTTTTAAAAATCTTAGTTGGGACGTGGCTGCAAAAGAGCAGAATGCCACACAAAGAGCCTACAGCTGTTCCTAACTACTTTTTAAATTTGAATATGAGAAATTATGCAAGTGAGTTAAAGCGTCACACAAACAGCTTCAGATGCCAGTTGATGATGGATTGAATGCTAACAAAATTAATCAAGTTAAAGCAGTAAAAGTAAAAACTAAATCATGAACACGCGCATAACAGAACAAAATACCTTAATGTCTACCTGCATCTACCTACCATACAATAACAAATTTGGTTTTCAAAGAGAATAGTTAAAAGTCCTCGAGCATGGCAAAAAGGTGTGCCTACTTCATATACGTCTTTAAACAATAAAATTTGTGCTAGGATACAACTAATTAGAAATTCTGATAATCACAAATTCTGGGAAATATAATACAAGAAAATACCAGGTGTCAGACAGTCCAATTGATGATGATTCAAAGTGCTTTGATTGAGAATGTAGTGATCTAAAAACTTGAGCGCAGTATTGAAAGCTCCACAGTGAGACAGACATGATTTTCAGCAGATGTTAGGTTTCGCTGGGTGTAAATGATAGGTTAAGAAGCGCAGTGCTAGTTCACATTGTTGCATCAACAACACATGTACATTGAGGTAGAATGGCCTGAATTCATCCAAAATCAGTACCACTGAAAAGAAAAGCGCAATGGTAACATTCACAGTCTTGTAAATAGTTGGATGATTTCTATCAATTAGAAATTCGTGATGTTAGTATAGTGTAGGGTTGAACAGAAAATATTTTTTTTTCCAATTACCTGGTGAGACAGTCGATATCTTGATGAAACTTGATGAAACGATAAATGGAATATACTAATAACAGTTAAGTAGTTTGAAATTTTCAATTTAGGAGCAAGCTAAAGTCACACAAACGCTGACGACAATCAACCATCAGCTCGCAACAACAAGAAGCAAACAGCAGCACAACAACAACAAGAATTCCAGGATCACCAACAATGGCTCCGTTCCGTTCGGTTCTCGCGGAGCTGATGAGAAGAGATTTTTTATCTATAGTCTCATTAATTTTCGGTATTTTTGCCATATTCCGATTTTTTACACTAGGTGTCAAGTTGGAAGTGAAGAATAGGCGACATTTGAGATTTGTAAATATTATGGTACCACTGTGCTTCCAATCAAACAACAGAAATGGTGGGAAATGGTGAAAATTAGTATCTACATTGCGAACTACCTTGTTCTTACAGGTTTAATTTTTAAAAGTTGAGAGTGATTGAGGAGTCGTAATTCTTTCATTTAAAGCTGACAGTGTTTTCTTCCTCTGGAAAGGTTAGTTCATGTTGGCAAACTAATATTTGGAACTTTTCCAAAACGATAACCTGCATGTGCACCGGTTACTATATCACCTACATAGATGCGTTGCTGTTGGTTTTTATATGAACTTTTTGTACCTATCATTTTATTGTTGTTGTCAACCACAGATGGCTGGAAGTGGTACTTACGGTGACCTTCACAAAATGTTCCTCCAGAGTCTCATGAGCACGGCAATTGTTTCCAAAGAAAAGGCTCTGAAGTTGATAAAAGGAATTATAAAACTCTCAGGTAACTAAGATCTGTATGTGCATTTCTTTTTATGTTGGACGTTTCCTTTCGCGTTTTCCGAGGTACAATCTCTGTTGCATTTGGTTCTTATCTCAACTGCATTTTGTGCAAGTCGATCTTGAAACTGAGACCTTTTGCTTGAAAAAAGATTCCAAGCATGCAATCATATTTTGTTTTTAAAATATTTTCTGTTACTTCCAGCTACTGACCAAGCATTGTCTATTCCAGGATTTGTTACCAGTGTGAGTTTGGCTGATGTCTCTGACCTGCTGCAGGAGATAAATGGCAAAATCAGTCATTTCGGCATGGAAATTAAAGAAGTCAAGTCAGAAGTTACTGGAGAAGATTTTGTAGTTTTGATAAATGTGTTTGACGACTCGTCTGTTATGGAAAAGTAAGCCAATTAGTAAATTCTTCATTCAACCTGAGTCCTGCTATCCCTTTTTCGGTTTAAAATCTTTTTCTTTTGATTTTTAGAATTGATCACATATACAGCCCCAAGGAGAGGGAAGTCTTCAGGCTTTTTTTGGAGGCTGTTGTGAGATTGGAGCCTTATGGCAACTTGTCAACCACAGACGCTCTCAACTTGCAGGTTCCAAACATGAGAATCGGAGAGATAGAAGATCTTATTGGAAAGCTTATTGTTGATCATTGGTTCATAGAGATAGTAAGTATCTCAGACAGCTCTACAAAAATTTGTTAAGGAGGTGATATTTGCTCCTCTGGGTTATTAACTATAATTTTTACCTTTTTTGTAGGAGGGTGGTGGAATTCTGGTTCCTGGACCACGATGTATTGCAGAATTTGATTCATATTTGAAAAAGAATTTCCATGATTATGTGCAGGTATGCCAGTTGTGCAACAACGTTGTCTTTTATGTAAGTACACCTACCACGGCTCCTTCATAGCAGTTGCTAACTTGCAATGTTTCATTTGAGATGTAGATGCTCTCTGTTTTTTTTTAAGCACGATATTCAATTTTTGGGTTCATCCTCGTAAAGTATTCGTCTTCTTGACCGCAGGGTGTTCAGTGTCCTGGATGTGATATCATTACCCACAAGCATTGCTTCCTGCATTTTAACAAAAGAAAGAATGGAAAGGGTGGAGCCGAAAACAAGTGCCCAGCATGTAAGGAACCCATTGGAATGGCCGCAGAAGAGCAGAATGAAGAGCTCGATGAGGCTGCAACACCTGCACCAAGGAAGAAGACCCGTACCAAAGAGAAAAGAAATGTGAGAAGTCCTGACACGCCGGAGAACACTCCTGGGCCCTCTCCCGTTGAAGAGGACTCTGCTACTCCAGGACCCTCTTCCCAAATCTACAGGCCAGGACCAGCATCTGCTCGGGGACGGCGCAAGCGTCAGAATCCAGAATGAACTCGTTCATGCCATATTTGGAAATGACTTCTATGAACTTAATTTTACGAGTTAACATGTCCCAACCAGTGGACAAAATGTTCCTTTTATAATGCTTTTAATTTTTTAGTATGAATATTAAGTTTTGGTTAAGAGATTCTACTGTTAGAACAAGTCAAAAGTGTTTGTACCAGATTAAACAAAATAAAAATTTTCATATTTTAATTAACAAGTAGTAGTATGTACAATCACAAGTCCTCAAATATCTTCAATTCATATAAAGCATTCAAGAAATGAACTAATGGCTGATTTGCTCGAGTACTCCTTGAATTATAAGTGGCTCACACTGAGCTCGGGACATAAGATGGGTACTATGCTTCTTCAATAATACCACTTCACCATTGTCTAACTCAAATTTACCATAATCTGTCAGACTGCGAACCTGCAAATAGACAATATTATAAGATATCTAAGATAGATGTGTTAGACTGACCGTGATCAAACAAAAAGATATTGCTCACCTCTACATATAAAGATTTTGGAGGTTTGATATCCTGAGCTAAGTTCAGGCCCTGTCCACCTATTGACTTCATATAAAGTGCTAAGATTTTGCTATAACTGTTAAACCACTGAATCTGAAAGACATGGAAGAGAATAAAATACATTTAACATCAGCACGTTCAGGGGGGGGGGAAGGCTATAAGGACAAACCTCTGGTTCACACAAATTAGATTTAATTTCAGGAGGAAGTATACTTCCAAACTGCCATCGCATGTCACGGATCTTTCGCATTCTGTTGTAGCTGCAAATCAAAGTGTGATTTTAAACTGTGGTGGCAATACCATCATTACACAGAATGGAAACAAAATCGGTCACACTCACACATATGCCATTAAGCATCGTTTATTCCTTTTAAGAGCTGCATGCCTTGCTCGGAATATACCAGACGACACTGTCCGGTCAGGATCAACAGTGCTGTCATTCCTGCAATACATAGTCGAATTGTTGAACAGTTATCAAATAGAAAGAAGAGCTGAAAAAGAATTGCTCTCATTGCTGATTTCATCAGTATAATATGGCAGGCAAGTACTCACGCTGCGGCAACATTTTGATCGTATAAGCCCCGCATTTCTTCAACAACTTGACGAACTCCATCATCCTGAAAATTTAAGTAGCATTATCTTAAATTGTTAAGGACATCACAGTTGAAAGAGAGCAAAAAATAGCACTGAACAGGGTTCATTCGCAAAATTCAAACTATGACTTATGACAAAAACAAAGTGGCAGTAAGAAACAAAATTCTCTGAGGCATTGCCTAGAACCTTCATAAATCAAACATAGTAATGCTAATTATAAGATCCCTGATGACGTGGGTTAGGAACAAAATTATTCATAACCTCTGCTATGTAACTTTCGTAAATACTATGGAAATAAAACACATATAAGAGACTTTAAATGCTCACTTACATCAAAAGGTGGCATGGATTCTTGAGAACGGTCAAGTTCCTTTATAAGTTTTAAGGACTTTTCACAGAACATCTTAAAATACTCTATATGTGAACAGCTGACAAGTTGCAAGTAACCTTTGTTTTGTGTTGTTTACGATTACGAGTTTTGCTTTCGTTTCCCGCCAAATACCAAATCTGTTGGTTGGTACGACCGACTAGAGTCTTTGCCAACGAGGAGTAGAGCGTTCTTTGACGCTACTTCGAGTCTTCAGAGACTGCGCAGAGACTTCCCTCGTCGTGCTCCTATGAGGTGAGGTGGTAGGTTTGACACGATGACAACTTATATGTTTTTGGACAGCCTCTTTCTGTCTTTCTGCACCGCATATTTCAAGATGACGAAGTCGACTCCTCGTGAAAAATAATCTACAGCTCCCCATGCTGAGGAACGTAATTTACAGTCGGTTTGGAAAACTTTCCGAAAGAATCTAATTATTTAAGGTATTATTATATCTAGAGTCATTTGCTTTGAGGACACGTTTATCCTTATGCGCGTAGCACTGAGAGCCCTGCCAGTGCCACTATGACCCCATCCCCATGTACCCTCATTCCCATGATGGGCAAGCGACGACCTTCCGGCACGCGGCGCGCGGCCTGTTATATCCCCATTCGTCCCCATTTTCCCACTATTAACACTGTTGCCGGGGTCAGCCAATGTCTGCTATGGCCTCCGCGGATACACACTTCCCCTCTTTATGTCCTGGTCCTGGTCCACAAAGCCCCGTAATTCCCCGTACGTCTTCCATCTCCCTTCATATATCTCGCACAGATCCTCTGTTTGTCTTTTATAATGCGTGGGCTCCTCCCCACCGCGCCGTGGAGCCGACGTGATTTGTGTGAAGACGTGCGGCAGACACGCGCGGGAAAAGGGGGGGGGGGGGTGAGGATATGGAACTGCAGTTGTGTTTCGTTGATGTGTCTCGCAAGCTACTGGAAGCGGAGCAGCGAGCGCCTTCCCCATGTCAATAGAGAGTCCTTACTGGCGGCTGCAGCTGTAAACCTTATCGGAAGAATGGAGGAGAATAAAGTGTGCGACAAGACACTCGTATCACGTGTACGTGTGAGCCAATTACATTTGTCATGCAGCGGAATAATTGGCTGGGCGGTGATCCGGTTGTCATGGCCATGCTGACTGACATAGTCAACCGGCTTTAACAGCCGTTCTCGAGGTAAACGGCTCTCAGTGGCTCATGCTACTTGGCCGATTCGACATCGATTCGACCAGATTTGACATAGTTCCGATCCTCATTTCTGACTGGATTCCTCCCTTGTGACAAAGAGAAGAGAAGCAAGTCCTTCTCAGTAGGAGCAGAAAAACGAACTTCGATTACCTTTATGTTGGAGCGAGCAACATGCGTTTCTTTCGGTCGAGACTATTTGCCGCGATGGCTTTGGGGTCGTCCATAAAGGACGTACGGGTATTTTGGTCAGTTTTGATGCATACCCCTCCCCCCTTCGTCCTCGAATGTTGCCTACCTTCCCCATGCAATTAGATAGGCGGTCCGTTTTGGCCAGACCCCCCCCCCCTTTCC
>CABIKL010004065.1:0-10177 GCA_902196195.1 Aptinothrips rufus | reverse complement strand
ACGCCATAAAAAAAAAAAGCGCAGGAACTGCATTGCTGCAGACGTTCGCGGGGCAACCTCCTGTTCTCCTGGTACCATAGCGTTTGCTATAGAGATGAACGTCACCAAAGAGCAGACTGATATCTGCATATGATGTATGCAGCTCCGGTAGCTTAATGTTCATGATCACCGAACCGTGAGCGGTGTGGATCTGCGTTCGATGCTTTATGCCGCTTTTTGTCTTTCGCGCGCCACAAAAAAAGATCGGGTATCATATTGCTGCACTATTCCGAAGGGCCACCTCCTGTTCTCCTGGTATCAGTCTGCTCTTGGTGACGTTCATCTCTACAGCAGAGGCTCTGGCAGCAGGAGAACAGGAGGTTGCCTTATGGCGCGCAAAGAGCATCGAACGCAGATCTGCCGCTCTGCATCCCTGCTCGTAGGTCGTAGGGTCCCGGGGAAAGAAACGGAATTCCGGGGAAGTCCCAAATACATAATTAAAATTAAGTGAATATTTAATTATACATTTAGACTTATTTATGACATGAATACGTACAATTAAGTACATAGTACGTATGTATCACGTCAAGTGAAGAGCAATTTCACAGTAACTTAAGAAATGACTTTTCAAGTGTGTAGAGAAGTTTCTTGTAGAGCAATAAGTGCCACCACAGAGCAATAAGTGCCGCCTCAAAGACAACATGAAAATAAACAAAGACGCATTATCTGTGACCAAATGCCTTAGAACAAATATAACAATGAGTGAGGTAATCTGACCAACAATAAATGTATGAAATTCAACTTGCCAAATTTAAAAAGTGCCTATGTTTGCACCAACTGAACTGTTTTACAATGTCTTCTTCTTTCAAACTACGCCACAAAATGACAAGTCTGTACTTCAGAGACCAACTCTCTTTCAGAACATTGTGATTTTTGTATTTGTTAATGCTAGGAGAGAGCTTTTATTCAAAATAGTGTAATTGTTGTAAATTGTATATGAGAGATCCAAGACCATTGTTTCGGTGTTGCCAAGACCAATAAAGATTAAGTGCCACCGAGAATTTTCGTTCAAAAGATGTTACTTTAGTTAAACCACTTTTTTTCCGTCCTGTTTTGTGTCAACTGACTCCAAATTGAATGTTTTTATGGTTTCGCCATTTTCCATTTTGTACAATGAAAAATAAAGGCTGCCGGAAAGGCTTCCTATCATAAGCAAATGTATAACATGAGATAATTTCATATTTCCAGGATGAATTCATCCACAACCCCCACCCCGTCACTACCCAGTAGATTAATTAAAGACTTAAGATCCAAGAAATGAGAGGTGAGACTTAACGCTCTACAAGAAACTGCTCTACACACTTGCAAAGTCATTTCTTGATTTACTGTTGAATTGCTCTTCACCAGACTTAATATATAAATATACTATGTACTTAATTGGACTTATCCAAAAGTCATAAATATGTAATTAAATATGTTATTAAATATGAACTTAACACTATTTATGTCTCAGGACTTCCCCGGAATTCCGTCTTTTCCCCCGGGACCCTTTCCCATATAAAGGGGCGGGAATCATATTGCTGCACTGGTTCGCAGTGCCGCGCGAGCTCACGCGTGAGCGAGGGAGCGATCGAGTGAGGTCGGGCGCGAATTCCTTTCTTGCAACAAATCGTTCTTAATTTGCTCTAATAGATCATGTCTTTGGTGTCATCTGAAAGCTTAAGCGCTTCTGATCACGAAATTGTCTGAGTATAAAATCTTAACTTCAAGTGTTCGTGTCACAGTTCCAAATATTGGTTCTCAAATAAGAGAAATTTTCAAGTAATCATTATTGTATAACCAACATCAAGTAGACTAAGTTACCTTGGTGCCAACGAAGTGGATCAGAGGCGAGAAACCGCATATTTTCAAAAGGGGTTTTCAAAGAAATTTCATTTATTATTATTTTTATTACTGCAAGTGGAGGATTAAAGTTAGCATTATAAAAAATCAATTATAATTTGGGGAACTGCACGTGTTACACTGTTTCTACTATGTTAATTGATGAAATTCGAAAAGAATTAATTAGTAACTGGAAGGAAAAAAAAGACTAAAAATTTAGAGAAACAAGTGAAATTTAATCAAAATGTTTGAATTATTGACTGAATTATAACTATAAGTTTGATCCTTAGAAAGTCACATCTTCCACTCTGCTTGAACTTTCATCAAACTTCCTGTGCCAAGCCTTGTATGTAATTAAGGGGAAACCTGAGGCCAAGCCACATACTGCGGAAACAAGGTTCAGTAATCGTGAACAAACAAGTTCACTTCCTGTCTGAAAAAAAAAATAAAAAAATAAGCCAAGTATTAACACCACAAACAGCCATTCCAGGCTGTTAGAAATATGGCACTCGTGTTTGTTTCGATCAAAATAATAAGAATTTTCCCACTATTCCTACCTCCAGATCTCCCCAAAGTACATGCAATTGATATTTGTGTTTCAAACGGAGAATTTTTGGCTGCAATGAACTACAGCTAAGAGTGCTATCACAAATCAAGCAAATTCGATCCAACAAAAATTTCTTATCAAGCTTGATTATATTTTGTTCAATCTGGAAAAATGACGTTGTATAGCAGACTAGGTAGTAACAATGTCATAATTAAACAATTTAAACGTCCGAATTTATGTCAAGTACCTGACCAAAAGAATTAAGATGGTTCCCATTGACGCAGAAAGCAACATAATCGACGTGTGGTGTGTCTGACACATTCAGAACTTGAGTGACGGATTCACAAGTGTAGACTTTGACGTGATTATGGTTATCAGAAGTAAATTGTCTCAAGCCATCAGAGATTTTCTTGAGATATCCTCCATTATTAGAAACAAGCTGAAAGAGGAACAGACAAGAAAATTAACTCAACGATAAGGTTAAGCAGTATCGTGAATGCTGATTTTGTTCGAAAACTGGACTTTCAATGAAAATGTCACGCGCACAGAATTATTAGTTGATAATTGAATCACAGATGTTACAAGAAGGCACTATAAACCCAAACTTACCAAAATAGATAAGGAGAGATCAGCACTTTGACAGATCGGAACAAAGCCCGCCATTTCAGAATGAATGTTTTGGTGTTGTTGTTGTTTGTTCCGTTTTTTGTTTCCAAACTTACACGTCTACCAACATTGTTACAATCATGATGCTTATTAATAATAAGTTCCCGAAGAAAATAGAACTAAAATCAATATGACATAAAAATTATATCCTAAGGATTCAGATAAGTATCATTTAAATTAAAGAGTTATATAAGGAGTAAAGATTAATTGACCACCTTTTTATTTTTTATTTTTCAAGTTTAGACTGTTATCGGCGCTAAAATGGCCAAAATTAAACCCTGTCGGTTGACATGGCAACAGAACGCGTCTGCTAAACGTTAGCCCTAGGAAAAATTGTGTGTAGGAGGAAACGACTGTCAAAGATTTTACTAAAGAGTTCTGTCATTGCAGGATTATCCTCAACAATGATGTATCCCCAAAAATTTCCGGGTTAGTTCCTGAAAAGAAGTTGACTATGCACTTGAGCCTTGTTGCAGACTTCAGTCGGTGCTTTCCGTTCTTTTGCTTACAGTGATGAAAAATCGGCTTGATAACCTTCTACTCATTCCGCCTCCTCCATCTCGATTTACTCTTAACGAGTGGTACTTGAATAACGCGAGCCGATTTCGCGCTGCTGATGATCAGCAGCAGCTTGCAGATCGGATAATTGAAGAAGGTAGTCGAGTGAGAGATGAGACGAAAGAGCTTGTGAAGACGAATAAGGAGGAGGTAGACCACCGTATTGAGGAGAAACTTAAAAACTTACAGTATCGACAACATGAGCTTAACAAACAACGCAAGCATCTATGTGTAGAAATAGATGCTCTAGACACATACATGGATAGAATGTATAACTGCCTGGATCACTTGCGAAAAAAACTGACTGAAAATTGTAAAAAATGTATCAACCTCAGGTAAGATGGAAGCATGAAAGCAGATTTGCCGTTGTCTTTTCTTTTCACTTTTCTAAGCCTCTCATCCTTGCTATGCTCAGAGAAGGCCGCTTGGGCATTGATCTTGTTTTTGATGATGTGGATCGTGAATTGGCAAAAGAGTTTGAATTACTAGGAGGAGTTGAGTCCATGATAATACGTATGCAAGAACAAACTAAAGAACAGCTCCGTCAATTACGTGCAACAAGACATCTGATAGATCGTGAGCTACATGATTTAGATGCAGCAATCAAAATTGAGAAAATGAACAGAGATCTTTGTGAGACCAGCCTTAATCTTTGTATCTACCAAGGCCACAATCTTCATACTTCGTAAGAAGCACACATATTAATTATTCATGTATAACATTGCGCTTGCAAAAAAGAAAACTGTTCCTAACATCCCTCATATTTTTTCAGGGATGTTATACAAGCTGAAAGTGACATGTACTCTCAGATGAATGTGGAGGATTGTGCCAAGAGAGTAAATGATGCTCGTATGCTAAAATCTTATATAGACACATTGCTGAGTCAGATACATGAAGATTGCTATCAACAAGGTAATGCAGTGAATGAATCTTTTCGACGCCGCATTGATGAGATCAAAGAAGCCAAAACAAAGTTGGAGCAACGTCATCATGAGGTCTGTTCAGTATTGAGCAAAATTTTCCTCTAATCTGTGTATGAACGAAGCAGTGACTTTATCATTTTTTCAGACGGCAAGACAAGCCAATGAAATGACACGTAACATAACAGAAATTCAGAAAGCAATCCAGGAAAAGGAAGGCTTCATGGCACTTGCTCACACTCGTCTGGGGAACCGTGCACAAAGGCTACGCATGGAACTTTGCAGGTGCAGAAGCATATTAAAATTAACAGTCTCAAAAAATCTAAAGAGTGCAGCTTTAACAAAACTTTCTTGATCCATAGGGATGATGTGGAGACAAGTCTGATTTCAGAAGTGATGGACATTCAGGGCTCTGTAACTGAATTACAAAACCAACTTGCACATGTAAGTTAGGGGTGAAAGAAGGTATTACATCATGTTTGTCTTCACTTTAAAATAAAGGAGCAAGAGTAAAAATTTATTACCTTTTCAGGCTGAAGCATCCCTAAGGTACCTGCTGAAGACGCAGATCCAGCTGGAGGAGGACATAAATGTAAAAACCAATTCTTTAAAAATTGATGAGGTGGAATGTTTGACAACAAGGGATGCCATGGACTATCACAAGTATTAAAGAAGTTGTACTCATTGTGATAGAAGTAAATCTTAAATCAAGAAGCAAATTTGAAGTATAAGGTACGTAAATTTTATTATGAATAATAATATAGTTGAAGAAAAGTCTAGGGAAAAGATGAACTACAAAATCACATTAATGTTGGCTTATCTTTAAAGGAAGCCATCACAAATATAAAAGAATTTCTCACGACTAGAGGTGAGGGATTCCACGCTGGTATTCATACCAGGAAATAAAATAAAAATTCTGAACTTCACAGGTTATTCTTAAGTAAGCACAGCAAGGGTTCCATTAAGACCTTGGGAATAATTTTTATAAACACATCGCCAGTTCATGAACTCCTCCTTTCTTTGAAAAACAAGATTAAAGAAACACTTCTGCAGAAGGAAGTTTTAGAGAATTATTCTCTCTACCATATCCATGGACAAAAATTGGTTAACAAATTGATAAATCATATGCTTAAGAAATTAATGTCATGCTCACCATTGCTGTAAGATCAAAACTAAATGTGAATGGTTCTGAAGTGAGCAAGTTATTCTAATTCTAATTGATTAATCACATAGTCACTTTAAAAAAGGCATGCATAAAAATGATAGCTAAAAAGAACAGCTGGTTTACAGATAAATATCCTAGCACCACAGTAATGAAATAAAGAAGAAAACACAGATTTAAATCATACCTGTCTAGTTCTATCACCATTAGATTTATAACCATGAATAAAATTACTTTTTAAACACCATTCTTTAGAACTGATGTAGAAATTTCTAAATAATTTGCATTCTGAGCATAACTGACACAATGAATAACCCAAAGTTTACATAAGGGAATGAATTATTCAAATCAGCTTACCAAACATTGCTCCAGAAAAGGCATTTCTACAACAAGCTCTTTTCACTCATGGATAATAGACATTGTACACTAAATTATCATAGAATATCCATCAAAATCATTCAGAAACAGTGTTATAAAATTGTCTGCACACATCTAAGTCATCGGGATATTCAGCCATCTTCAAGCGATTTGGTATATAATATCCATCCTGATAAGATTCGAAATAGCGACCAACATCAGGGTGTAGATTGATAATATTTAAATGGTCCCCAGCTTTCAAAGGCTCCAAATTTTCTGCAAAGATGAAAATTTAGCATATTGCTAAGGTTATATAATAATGATCAAAATGAGAATTAATTTCACAGTGGAAAATTACTGTGCACCTCACCTTCAGCTGCATATCGGTAAGTTCCATCTGGCACTAGTACGTTATAGAAGGGTTGATTGTCTTGGTATTTTAACCAGTGAACACCCATCTCTTGTTTCCATTCAGAAGTTGCAGCACATTTCGGATCCCACCCAGTAATAACACAGAGGTAATTAAACTGTTTATGAAACATAGTCATACCAACAGCAAATCGCACTTCAGGAGTTCTCTGTCGAGTTTGGGGCTGTAAAACATGTGCAAACAGCATTTTGTGAACCACTTTCCATAATTTTTATCAAATTTGATCAATTTACAACTTCTTTATTACAAACCTCTGGCAAGGGTTTCTGTCGATGGTCAGGTTCATAAACTTTGAACATTTGAAGAATATTTTCTGCATGACTCTGAACATCAACAGGGAGCTGTAACAGAAAATTTCTGTAAGATACCTTAGATACAACAACAAGCCAGAAAAAACTCAATTGTGAAGCTTCTCTGTTATCTCACCTCTTCCATCATTGAAGTAATACTTTCCGTGAGGTCAGAGACACTTATGTTGTAAAGCATATAAAGTCTGGCTAAATGCAGGATATACGTCAAATTTTTTGGATTAATCACAAACATCAATTCTAGTGCACTCCTCAAATGAGCACTGTGCCCATTGTTCCTCATACTCATTCGACCAGCAACTTCAATACCAGCAGTCAGGCGTTCAATGACCTGTAAAGAATTACTTTGATGTTAACAAAAATCATCTTTAAGTGAGATAGAATTGAATTATTATTATACTCTATACTCTATGAAATATTTCTCAATAAAAGTGAAATACTGTATTACCTCCATAGGCTTTGCAGGCCCTTTTGGGCAGTGAAGGTCCCTGTAAGGACAGCCACTTCCTCCCCCATTCCCAATGTATGTCTCCGGGCGAATGAGGCCTCCACTATTGAAAGCATCTAAGTATAGAACACGTCCCGTGTCATCCAAGTTCCTAAACGACCATAAGAGGTGCCAAATAAATAGTCACAGCAGAATGCAACATGTACACATGAAATGCAAATAAACATAACATACAGCAAAATGGAAACTATTCTATATTTTTAATTTCACCTACTTGAAGTCACTCTTCCACATGAGCACAAAATGTCCTCGATACCAAGGATCTGTCCTAACACCAAGACGGTGAGCAACACTTTCAGCAATCACATTAATAGTGATGGGGATACCTTGGTGGCACACTAAGACCTGCAAAAAATTTAAAAATTGCTTATGTTAACGGCGATATTCAATAAAATACAATGCCTTATTCTAAAGAAATATGGATCTTACCGCATCAATGAAATAATTTTCTCTGTGATGGTAATTTTCCTTACTTCCATGGAAATGAAGTCGATTAATGAGGACCTCTTCCATGGCATACAAGATTTGCATACAGTGTCTTGAACTCCACATATTGTTTGGAAGGTTTTTGTTTCCCCACTTTGCACGTTCTTCAACTGGATAACTAAAAATCGGGTGATTTGGATGGCATTCTTTCAGACACTCTAAAACTAAAGCTGCCAATCTATCAAAATGTTTCCCTGAAAAGAAAAGCCTAACAGTTGATCATAGTTCTATGAAAAGAAAAACAAACTGTACATAACATAAGGGGCCGTACCTAAATTGTCAGGAGTTACTTCTGACATAGGCTGGCACCATTGAGCAACATAGCCCACCCCAATTTCCAGCACCTGCTTTTCTTCTGGAAGAGCTTTATACTTCTTCCACAGAGAAGTAAGATACACTTGACGAACGTATCGTAAAACTCGCTTGGCATGATATTTTTGAGTCATATTAGCAGCCCTGAGTGAACAATAAAAGTAATTAAAAAACATTCTTTGGTACAAAAATTATGACAGTGTATAAAATAAGTTTTTAAATGTGTCTTTTTTTCTGTTAGATTTGGACTTATATTAATAATTATTGGCTTAATTAAATTTTTCAAAGATTTAAAAAGTTGGTAGACTTAAATCAGATGTTCGTGTGTATTTCCGTTTTGCTTTGGTGAACGAATAAAGGAAAGTACTCACAAATTTCCATCCCATACCAAACTCATCAGGTACTCCTTAATGTAGTAATACGATGAAATGTCCTCTTCTATTATCTTGCGGAAAGGAGAAAAATGGGAATAACAAACTTCGCTTTCCATGTAAACTTTGGGCCAGACCTCTTCCATTAAGTTGAACGTGACATGAGCAAAATGCCAAGCCCGTTTGCATTCCGCTTGCCAATCCTCTTCAGGAGATGCATCCACCAAAGCTTCGTTGGCTTCAGGCCACCTGGTTTCAATAGATAATTTTGCTTAGTATAATCAGTATTAAACAGAAAAGGACTAAAAACATGTAAAACAAATACATTCTGACAAACTCTTCGTTACGATTTCTTTAAAATTGCGCCTAGACCAGGGTTCGAGTCGAAAAAGCAATTGAGTAAGCATGTGGGAACTCAGCGAGGGAAGGCAAGAAATGCGTAGTTAAGTACTCTACCTTTGATTATGCTTTGCACGCCAAACATCATTGCAATCGTCGGAGACAAGTGCATTCATCTTCTGACATGTTTGAGCCAGCCTACATACATCTTTTAATCCTAGACTCGGCAGTACGAGAATGCTCCTGATGATTTCTGGAGGTAAATCCATAAAACTGGTTGCAAATCCATCACTATTTTCCATGTTTAGACTTGGTTGGCTGGAGCCTGAATCTCTTGGTTCTACGTCGTCTGCCATATTTACTGTCAAAGCGTTCGTTTCACGAACAAACATGGTTATTGACAGAACAAAACACAGTTGCCAGATTGGGCTATAAACCGCTGTTTGGACTATTTCAGCTATTTTAAAAGGTATTTTCGCGGGAGAAAAAATGAAAAGTCTATCAATGGCCCGTTTGGCTACGAAGAGCTCAAAACGCGCTAGGGCTATGTTACAAAAATATGAGGCTATTTGGGCTATTTTCTCATTCGCGCTCAGGCACACTTTGAATATCCGCGGGTTTTGACACGCTACTACGCTTCGCTCCGCTCCGCCCTCGCGGCGAATAACTGGTTTCTTCTTTCTTCCTGTTTTTGTTGTTCGTATTCATAAACGTGCTGTGTTTAGGTATGCATTGTACATGTGTAATCACAGTTTCACTTAGAAACTCGACTTATTGTTCGCAACTTTCATGCTTTGTTCACTAATGGCAATAAGCTCACATGGTGCTCGTAATTTGAATCACATTGAATCGTGCCATTATTGTTGAAAGAGTAAAACGCCTGATCAGTGAAGTGCCAGTGTTACTGTAACCTAACATTTGCTGTAATTCTGTGGACTGTTTCTCTCTCTTTTCTGCATTAATCCCGGATTAGGAAATCTTCTGCTACTTGAAGGTGAGTCAAAACACTATACCTTTCAGATTTCGTTAGAATCGAAATTTTAACTGAAGCATTCGCAGTATTAATTGTACGTAGTCACTGTTCGTATTCATTTGAACACCTGCGAAAGTCAACAAATATGTTATATGTTAATGAAGGATCTATATTTAAGTTATTTTCTATTGCTAGTTTAAATTCAGGCCTTGTTTGTCTCATCATCCATTCAAGTTTATCATTCTTGTATCCTTCTAAAATCTCTTACAAGAAATTGTTGTAGTGCTTTCCTCTCGAATCTATTGCTGTGCATGCACAATTTTTAGGATGCGCATACTATTTTTTTTTTTTTTTTTTTTTTTTTTTTTTTTTTTTTTTTT
>CABIKL010004064.1:0-10178 GCA_902196195.1 Aptinothrips rufus | reverse complement strand
ACCCCCCCCCCCCCCCCCGGCTCCACTTTTCTATTTGATGGATCCTGGATCCGCTAATGGTTATCATGTGCACCACGCGGCCGAGCAATACCTTATCACCACTCGGGTCAGCTGCAATTACTGTGTGCTCTATTGCGGGCTCCTTTGTACCTAACGATGTGTGATTGAAAAATCACCTTGTAAAGATCTCAGCTTCTGTCATAAAGGTGATGGCCGTTGCAAACTGCCCCGTTGCGGCACACACCGATGACATTTCGATGTTTTTTTCTGTCTGTTTGCCCGCGATCTTCCAAGACGCGCGCGCCCTTACAGAGTCGCGTGCCCAAGTGCCCCATTTGACGGCGTATTGTTTCGCCGACCCGACCGGACCCATCAGCTGTCAGTGACATTCGAATCAATAAACATGGCTGCTCCTTGATTTGCAGGGCATCGCTTTGTAGCGTCGTAAAGCGGGCGAGGCGCTCTGATTCCGCAGCCACGGCGGGGTGAAAGCCTTATCACGAATACGAGCCGAGCAGTCAGATAGACGCGGCGGCGCGGCAGCGCAGCATGCAGATATATGAGAGCCATTTTACGCCGGGACGAGCAACAATAACACCACACTTTGTTAGCCCGCTCGGCCCCTACCTGATGTTGCTGCCGCCAGGGGCGCTGGCATCGCTACTGTGCTGCGCCCTGCCCGCCCGCCCCGCCGCCGCCGCCTCGCGGGGCGTACGAGGAATCGTTTTATAGCTATGCTCCGTGCTACTGTTTCAGATGCAATGGCCGCCTGACTGATGTTCGCGATGTCTGCGTCTGTGTGATGATACATAAAGCGATCGTTCGTGCCGAGCCGAGTCAGCCTCCCTACTTTGTCATGCGCCTAGCGCTGTCAACTCGCGCCCGCCAGATCCCGTTGGCAACGGCAGCACGGAGCGCGCGCTGCCCGCTCTGACGCCCTGAGGAGACGGAACGTCAAAGAGCTAAAACGAAAACTAACTTAGATCTACCTTCTGTGCGTTTGTTTGGAGAGAAAAATCACGACGTACGTTATTATTTTTCCCCGACCCTTGCCTTTCGAACTCTATACCCTTGCTCATGTGCGTTATTTATTCTCACTGCCCGAACAACGTCCCGTCGTTAATGACCTACAATCGACAGTTGGTAGCTCTGTGCAACATTGCAGTGCCGCCAACATAACAAGACGAGGCTGGTCAGGGAGAACGAGCCATAGCGTCGTACATGGCCATGGGGTCATGAGCATGTCTTACAATGTTGTCGCGCCAACATTGATACCTGTCATAAATAACTGAGTATCTCGCCAGTACCAGTACTCGGAAAGAAGCACACGTTTCAAAGCACCGCACTGCCATTTCTCAAGCAGTCTCGATTGCATTTTTTTTAATGCTACATTTTTTTACCATATATATAAAGTGGTAAAAAAAAGTATGACTGCTTTGTTCAGTGGTGAATTGGTGATGAACTATCCACAAAAGGTGGTCATTCAGGTGGTATAACTCTAATTACCATCTCATTTCGGGAGGTACGCCTTAGCTGCTTAAAATCAATTACCATCTAAAATAATGGTAATGTTACCACTTTAAATATAGTAGCAGTGCGGGCAAAAAGATTACATCGCAGGAGGAATCTTTGAGATTGTCGATTCTTTCCTATACAAAACCGTGATGAGATACACTGTTATTGAGAAGAACCGATGCAAGAACGCGGTATCTGGGTTGTGGGACAATGTCCTCCCGCGCCACCAGCAGCCTACTGTCACGCTGCCTCATCCGTGTGATATTTGACTGTTAGCACGATGCCGCTACCGTTGGCGTGCTATATTGACGGTGAAGCCATTCGTGGGTGGGCATAAGGGATCCGTGGAGAAAAAATAGTGACATTGACACGCGCTTTGGCGCCCGGCCCCTCTCCCCACCGCCCACGCGCCCTATCCTATCCTTTCCGGTCGAATGTGTGAACATGGCTCAGCTATGGCGGCCCACGTCCCGAAGCCTCGGCTGCATGCGAATGCCTCGCAAGCAGCCAGCGCCCCTTCTCAGCCAGTGGCGGAGTAGGGCGGGTCGGCTCCGGCCGACTCCGGGCAAAGACCTCAGTCCGAGTTGCACAATGTTTGCGTGCACAGGTTGTGTCGATTTTAAGACAAAAATTTTGTACTAGAGTATGCCACTACAGATCAAAAATGACCCATAAGAACGCTCAGGGTGAGTGCTCACATAGTTGCATTGCTCTCGCCTTCAATTCAGCAAAGTAAGCATTTCCTGCCACTACCATCCCAGCTTCGAGCTCCGGTCCGGGTTCAACACAACTTCGCTATCTTTCTTCTTTTGTTTGTAGGGTGTGCAATGCCTTGCCTTCATCCCATATGCTGATCTTATGCGCGCGCGTGTTTTCGATAACTCTATTTGTCAATATCCCTGGCTACCGTTCTCTGCTCCCACCCCCATTCCACCCCTGCCCTTCCTCCGTGTTTCCTTCCCACTTCCCCATGTAGCTCTCGTTCACTTCCCGGATATAATACTGATAGTTTGGCTTATGTTTTTAAGAATGCAATGGGTAATCTGAATTGATCTCGAGTTGTTCGCGGTGAGAGAGGAGACACGCGCGTTCCTTTTACTGATATCTGATATTCCGTCTAACGGTTTGACATATCTGAACTGAATACCTTTGGGTCATCCTCCACCCTGCGAGATACCAATACGTGGCGATCGGACTGCCTTGAATGAAGATTTGGAGTGGCAGTAGGGTAATCTACTGACACTGAATGCAGGACCAGCACTTTCTTTTTATCGGCACCAGGGAAGAGTCGCGACGGGAACAGGATCTCCTCCAGAGAGCCTTTTGTCCCGGACTGTCCAATTTCTTTTGTGAGAAGTCAAAGAGCGATATTTCGTTACTGGCAACATACAGTCGCTATTATGATTATTGTCGTTTTTATTGTTATTAAAGAGGCGGGGCCTGGAAGTGGACTCGCTCCCCTCCCTCCCCTATCTAGCGCGGTCGCCGCGAATCATCCCCGCCCCGCCCCGCCCTGCCCCGCCCCGCCCCGCCCCGCCGCGCCCCGCCTCACCCTGCTTCGCCCTTCCCCATCCAGTATGCTAATTGAACGTTTAGTGGAGCGTTTTATTTGATTAAACAACCGTGTGCGTCTACTGGGTCACGGAGAGTACAGTCAAGAGAACAACAACGCACGTTAAGAAGGGTACTGGCACCAATTAACTTAGTGACTTGACATCTCATTGTATGATTGACCCTCATCGAACTCTGATCTTTGTTCACGAGACAAAGTAGATCTATTCTTTTGACATAAAAATGTTTTGAAAATAACTTTACTACATGAAATATAAAAATTCTTTTAAAATGCTGCCATTCATTTAAATATCTACGTGGCTGTGCGCGGTCATGATCTTTATCAAGAAACTTCACACGATATAATCAGCTGAGTTCCAATATTTTGTAATCGTCATGGTTGCGTCAGCCAAGAAACAAGGGGAAGGGATATTAATATTACCCTCGAATTTTGTTCCCAACGAGGCCTCTGTCCGCCATAGGTGAATGAATATGCCAATCTCCTTCTCACCCCCCTCCATTTCTCCTCCTCCCCTCTGAGACACCTCCCCTCCCCTCCAGCCGCGCGTCAGAACTGGCGCGGTACCAGTGGGCCAAAGCATTCACATGTCAATCAAAGCTCAGCGAATCGCGATCGCTATGCTAATGGCCAGTTATGAGCGCGCTGTCCTGTATGCATGGCCGGCGACACAGCAAAAACCAGGAGCCAGTCACATGGCTGACTGAGGAATCTGAAATCCCAGTTGGTCTTGCGAATGACAGCAAGGAGGTTGAATTGAGAGAGGTTCCCGTCAGTGTTACTTCCAGCTGCTATCATTATTCCTACCCGAACAAACCTACACCATAAATTTTTTTTTTTTTTAAAAATCGAACTTAAAGGCTTGTACGGACTCAGTGTCCTTAAACCTAATATTGTAAATTTGATTTGTAACAACGACGTGAATTCTGGAGACCTTTGGTCGCCTGAACTTACCTTGACTTGTGACTCGGTCATGCCCAGGGCGTACGCCAGCTTGGCCCTCTCGGGTCCGGCCAGGTACTTGGTCTGCTCGAACGTCTTCTCGAGCGCAAAGATCTGCTGCCCCGAGAAGGTCGGCCTCGTGTGCTTCTTCTTGCCGTCCTTGTCGACGCCCCCCACATTGCCGCCAGCCACTGAAACATTGCCGAACACTATACACCATTGCTGCTGCTTCTCACAGGACGATCTACCATTAAGAACATCGAATCTCGTGAGTGCTCGTGAAGTAGCACTCCTATGAGCGAGCTATGGGGGCAGTTCACGAATTGCGAATCGGATTTGAAATCGGAAACTTGTTAACCAACATATCAAAAATATATTAAAAATCTTAGCTTAGCGTAACTGATAGGATGCAGGATGCTAAAACCATGCTAAAATACGTGACATAGTTTGCGAATGGCCCCTATCCAGTTAGGTGCTACAAAATTCATACTTAATTAGGAGCTTTACATTTAAACATATTATAAATTGATACAAGTACGTTGAGTAGGCCTATGAATAACGGCTGCCGTAATACTGAAATCAACATTTTTTTAGACGATGTAGAGTAAATTCTTCTCCTAGGATGGTATCATTGACGAGGTGCCATCAAAGGGAAGCAATTGAGGGCTGGAGATGGTTTGCATGGGGGCTGGGCGCGAGGGTGTTGGCAGCGTTAGTGGGGGCGCACATGGCTAGGAGCCAGCAGCCATTACAGACTAGTGCTGTCAAAGCGCCTAAATGCCATCCGCGAAATCCAGGCTCCACGAGAGCCACCAACACTGAAAAAAATTACAAATTTTGGGGAGCCCTTGTCTGTTTCTCGGGAAGGGCCCCCCAAAACTTGTAATTTCTTTTACAGTGGAGAGGAGCAAATATAATGTTCCGCGTTCCTGGCGTATTAAAATCTTGGTTGTCTAGAAGTGAACACACGCAGGGGCCTTTTTCCTTTATTTGGTGAAGATAAGCTACGTCATGATCCTCCTGTTTCCGCGCCCTGGACCAGCTGGTCCTGTCTTAACGATCCGACAGCCTCGCTCTGACAAAGGCGCTGACCTCTAACCGTCATGGCGGCTCTTGATCAGCGGGGCTTGCTGCGCGGAGTGAGCGAGAGAGTCTTATAGAGTTTACGTCGGTGCGAGAGAGACAGTCACGGAATCGGCGCCCTTGCGTTACTCTCGCACTCATCACTGAGAAATGGATCACCGATCGACGTCGATAATTCGTCGATTTGGGGGGACAAAATCACGTCGTGACAAGCTCTAACTTAAATCAATCCGGAATCGATGTAATTTCGACAACTCACTTGGTGTAAACTCCTTATCGCTCGTTCCATGCTGCAATCGTTCTTGGTGTCTAACGAATTCTAAGACCAGCAAGCGAAAACCAAAGCGGCAGCAATGAAAAGTCGAAAAGCCGAGGATAACCCCGACAAGGTTTCCACATTACAACGCAAAACATATGCGATCCGTTTATCAATGATACGCCTTGCGTTGTTGTACGGCAAGAATAAGAACCAGTGCAGCCCTCCCGCTCCCTTCCCCTCACATACCTCCCTTTCGCCTCGCCTTCTTTGCCCGCACACTCTCGCGATTGTGTTGTCCCTGTGGCCTGATTTATGTCTCTTCTTCTCTCGATACACACGGTTATGCTGTATGTGTGCGCTGCTGCTGCAAACGCCCTCTGTCGTGGCGCCGCATTCCCGAAGGAAAGGTGCTTTCCAAGCAGACGGACTGCATTAATTTGGACGGTGCTCCAGTGAAAAGCCACCGTGCTTTGTCTTAATTTTGGAAGAGCTAACTACGTACAGAAACATAAAGTTGCGCGAGATTATACGCTGTCTTCGAGTTATAACGATGTTTCGGTACCTTGTTCAATGCGGTCAGAAGTGAGGTTATAGGGATTACACTTGAGGCACTGAATGTCAAGCCTGTGAAATCAAAATAAAACTTTTAAAGAAGGAACTAAACATAAAGTCTAAAGTTAAAATTAGGATATTTTTTTTTTGCCTTTTTAAGTCAATTTTCTTTATGAAACTATAATACTGTCGCTCTGACCGAAAACTATCATAAGATTCGAAATTTCTTTCTAAAGAATAGTGGTAAATTTCCGAGAAAAGTTGTAAATTTTTTAAGACAAAACCCATCAGTAAGAGTTTTTTTCTTGCGAGTTTTCTGTTGCAACTTTACAACACGACTATTGAAGCTACTGGCAATGTTTTAGTCGTCACTTTACTACTTTGCTTTACGGTTGTAACTATTTAGGTTGATCGCTCTACCGCGGTTGTAACATTGATAGGTTGATTCAAAATATTCCCTTAACTTTTAACATGATGTTTTCCGGTGGTCGAGCCAGCTAAGCAGCAGCGTGGTGACCGCGAGGGGCCCTAATTCGGGCTATTAATTTCATGTAAAGTCGGGCGGGGAAGAGGAGGCGGAAGGGACAGATAGGACAAGAGCGCGGAGCACGACGGACAGACGGCAGAGAGAAACGAAGACGAGGGACTAGGGCTGACGGTGAGGAGGCGGGAGGGGTGGGGGGTGCATCTCTCCTCGCCCACGGTTGTGTATAATTTGATAAAGCAGACGTATAATCATGGTGATGGCCGCACCGCCGCCGCTGCCGCCACTACCGCCGTACGCTTCGGCCGGGGCTCGGACGCCGCGCCGCTCTGAATGGGCTTCACTGATTGGCTGGCGGCGCGCATGCTCCACGACGGAGCGCCACCAGCTCCTCTGAAGCCTCTTGGAGAGGGAGAGAGAGGGAGAGAGACATGGAAGGCGCGAACCGCGATGTTAAGCCCTTCACACAATTTCTTCGCTGATATCTGAGAGAGTAATGAACAGCGAAAGGCAGTGGGTGGGTAATGAAGGCGTGGCGTGGCGTGGCGTGGCGTGGCGTGGCGTGGCGTGGCGTAGTGCGGGGCTCAGGTGTCATCCCAAGTTAGTTTAAGACAAGTTTACGCCTCTCAACTTATTTTCTGATGAATTCGAAATCTAGATTGGGTACTTATGCGCAGGATCTATGAGCGAAACTTCAGATAAGGCTGGCTGTGATTCTTGATTCCTGCTCCCAACGCTCCCTTGAAAAAAAACAAAAAACAACGCACGACATCCACGAATATTCATCAAACGTGAATAATTTATCTCTTAAGTATTATTCACTACTTAATTTCATCAAACGTATTTTTCTTTTATTCAGCTGGGAAAACTGTTAAAAATAACACAAAATCTTGGGATTCCTTCCCGAGAAACAAGGGTAAAGTAAAAGCAGTTTCAAAATTTTTGGGGCTCGCTCAGAGGATAATGTTGAAATGCATTTTAGACTGTCCTGATCATTTGGTATAGCTCTCAAAATGAACTCAAAAAATTCCGAAACTGATGTTTTTTGACCATTGGTCCTAGGGAAGGGCTCCGGAAAACTGGTTTTTTTTTTTTTTTTTTACAGTGAAAGGTATGGGTGTTAAGCAGCAGCAGCAGCAGCAGCGGGAGGCTCGGCTCCTCCTCCCTACAATGAAGTGGGACGAGAGCTGCTTGGGCTCTGATCCCTGCGAGGCGCCCCCCCCCCCCATTCCCCCTCCTCCTCCTCCGTCAGGCGCCATTACTCCCCTCCCCTCCCCTCCCCTCACTCCTGCGCCGTGATCGCGAGGACACGGCGTGAAACCGAAAGAGCTGCCAGCAGCGCGGAGGAGATAGGGCTGCCAATTAAATGGATTTATCGCTTAGTCACTGATGGCCGTTTCGGGCGAATAATCCTCGGATCATTTACACGGCGTCCTTCTCGTTCCGATGGCCCATGCGTCTGCGAGCTCCTCCTCCCTTCCTTCGCCAAGACGGGCAGTCCTAGACCAAGGTGCCCAAGGTAGCTTTACTGCAGCCGGAATCTTTTGTTTGAAAATGGGCTGGTTGTCGCTGTTCCTCTTGGAGGGCATTTCTAGAATATTCCATAGACCGTTTCTGCCGGCGTGTTATTTTCTACCCCTCGAATCCACCAGTTTTTGAACGAAGGGCTCTCGGCCAGTTATTGTATTTTTCTGAGCTGTGCTCTCTACAGTATGCAGGCACGCCACTTGCAGCTGCGGGGTTTGCGACTTTCTGAAGGATGGCTGGAGATTCGATTGTGGTTCGCTTTGGCTGCGGTGGCCGTTGAGGGGTGAGCGGCGGGGCGGGGCGGGGCGGGGCGGGGCGGGGCGGGGCGGGGCGGGGCGGGGCAGGGCAGGGCTGGCTGGTGCCGCAGTGCTCGGCCCATGTGGTTTGGCAGCGTTCTCTGCTCGATCAGAGTTATTTGAGAACGGTCCAGATCCAGGTGGCATAGCACGCGTTTAGCAGCAGATTAAATCCCTCGTACTGGGTTGGGGAGCCGGAAAAGTAACAGAAAATCACGAGGCTGCTCGTCTTGATGTAAAGAAATGAGGTTAAAACTTGCTTCAGAAGAAGAGCGAGTGGTGTTCTCCTCATTTTAAACATTAATGGCAAAGCGCAGTATTAATTTGCAGCTTGCAAGCGTGCTAAAGCCGACACTGCCTCGGACCCGGTCTGGCGCCTGGCAGGGGAGGGGGCAGTTGATATGATAATTATATTAATGTTAAAGCCATTGCGCCGTGCCCCGCACATTAGAGACCTGGGACACAGCAAACCAGGCGCCGCACGTGAGCGGAGGGCCAGAGCGGCTTGCTCTTTATTACTCGAAACATTTCGGGAGCGGTACAGTTAGACTGTACCTCACCATTGTTCCAGTTGGGAAGGAAACTTCGATGTACTGAACAAAGTCACCATATCGTCACGTCACGGCGTTATCTTTTTGGAGATGGAAGAGAGCATCGAAGAGACGAGAGGGACCCATGCACGAGTTGCTTATGGCTCATTCTGTGAGACCTCCATTATGGGCTAATCTGAGGAGCAGGCGGCGGGTACAGTATCATCAACACGAACAAACTGGCGCGTCGGCCGGCAATATGTCGCGCGCGGCTGCCGTGCATGAGAACGGCCGAGTTACCTCTCTCTCCTTTTACATCCTTTCACTCCCTTCCCTCTTCTCTCTCGCGCCGCCTTCGTCCTCCACTCTCCTTCTCCACTGTTCTCCTCTCCTCTCCTTTTCTGTGAAATATATTTGTGCTTCAAAACAGTCAAAACTATGATTTTTAAAAATATTGTCTTATTACTTGTATAAGTTCATAGGCCCAAAGCCCATATTTCTCCTTTCCTCTGTCCTCTCCTACCTCTCCTCTCCTTTCCTAACTCCGCCGGCGAATGTATAAAGCGTGGGGAACACAGACGGGTGGGGCCCTGCCTCAAACCCCAGTATAAGTACCGCGAAGTGCTGTAGAACCAACCATGAGCAAGAACAGGCGGGCCGAATGGAGGGGAGGGCAAGGGGCGGGGGAGGGGGAGGGGGTGTGGAGGGGCGGTAGCACAGGCAGCAGCAGCCTTAGTACTAACATCATCTGCAAAATGTGCCCCCCATTGTCGAGACCATATTAGCCACCCCTCGCTGCCACCGACGCCACGCCCCGCCACGCCCCGCCTCGCCCCGCGCGCCCTCAGCTGGAATGTAGGTTTAATGCCCGGAGCCATTTAAGACGATAAAGACCCTTAGTTTTTGGCATGTTAAAGGAGGAGTTTATATTGCCGCTCTCTCTCCCTCTCCATCCCGTTCTCCCTCTCTTTCCTCCCTCTCACTCGCTCTATCGGCCGGTCGCGCGTGCGGCGAGTTTACGAAGCGATATATTAGGCTAGTTTTTATACCATATTATTTGCAGGACAGCGGTGCTCTGGCTGGGCTTGGACCCAGGAGGGAGGGAGGGAGGGGAAGGGGCAAAGTAGAGGTGAGGGTGCTTACTGACCGGCCCTGTGTGGAAGGGATCGGGAGTGGGTGGAAGGGAGGGGAGGGGTAGGTTCAGATGCGAATGACTTTGTGGATTTTGATGCTCTGTTTCTGCCTCTCATTCTGCTGCTTGCAACTTTATATTCCCTTCTCTTTTTGACGGCCCTTTCTTTATTCTCTACGAAATAGCCCAATTTTTCGCTGCTCAGCTCCAAGGGCGTTAAGTTGGATGTCAGATCGCGCAATGGGGAGATAGTCATTAACTCAGACTGGCTGAGGTCGGGGAGGGCGG
>CABIKL010004063.1:0-10178 GCA_902196195.1 Aptinothrips rufus | reverse complement strand
CGCGGCGGGGCGGGGCGGGGCGGGGCGGGGCGGGGCGGGGCGGGGCGGGGCGGGGCGGGGCGGGGCGGGGCGGGGCGCCCTCGAGTGTGATGCTGCTCTGCTCCGATACTGTCACGCCGCGCTCTGACAAGGGGCGGAATCAATGACACCCTCACAGGGAGAAACGCGTGGAACTAATTTATCCCAGTGTTTTCTAAATAATGTTGATCAATTTTCTGCAGATATGTTTATTTTTAGAAAATAATCCCATCTATATTAATAAAATAAACAAATCATTGGTACGTTGAAATACCATCTATTTGTCCCTTGTTTATGCTGATCAACACCTCTGGGATAAGTTGATACAACAAGCGCACATTAATTTTGTGGAAACATTATTTTTTGCTGTCAACATACGAAAATTAGTGAATTCCAATAGATTTAGAAAACAGTGTATGACTTTCTTTGGTGCAGTTCGAGACTCGTGGGAGTCAGAACATGTCAATTTCTTCTTAAGCTAGTCCAACCAGCGTTACTTTTGCTTTCGGCTTTCCGACTGTTGGAGCGCCGAATGCACCCGAACAGGCCCGAACGGGCAGGCAGGGTCGAGGGAAGAGAGGTGCGGGCGATTCGGGTGCAAAGCCGAAGGCGAAAGTAATGCTGGTTGGACTCCAGTTAGTATTTGGTGCCGATGGGGCAGTCAGGACGGGGGCGGGGAGGTCCTTGCCGTCGCGTGTCGTGCGCCGAGCCACGCCGCGCCTCGCAGACCACACGCCATGCGGCGCTTAGTGTTTGCTACGTGCTCATCTCCCTCATGACGGGCAGGTCAGCACAAGGAGGGGTCATCCTAGTTACCTCGCTGATGAGCACTTTGCAAGTCAGGCTGTTAGCGTACTGTCCGCTCGCTAACAAGACCCCCCTGGAAGGTTGGTCTTTTTGGAGGCGCAGGGAACAGGTGCGAACAAAGTATACTCTAAATGTCTAGTAACTTTTTTGTTCGGACTTAGTAACAATTTTAAACATAACTAAAGTTAGTAACAATTTTGTTCTGCTTAACCAAACAATTGTTATGAAATTGTTTCGACATCGTTACAAAAATTTTACTAATCCTAGTTATATTTAAAATTGTTACCAAGTCCGAACAACAAAGTTTTACTAGACATTTAGAGTGATGGAGCCATTGGCAGGGTGTATTGCGAGACCTTGTTCAGGAAGGCGGTGGAGAGGAACATTACTCCTTGTTATATCTATGCGTAAGTGGGAGGTATGACCAACACGATCGCAAGTCTCCTGCACTTGTGCATCTCGCAGAACATATGGTTTACGTGCCCTTGCAACATCCCTGGGGTCTCGGCGAGGGAGAGGCATACGCTAGCGCTGTGCGGCACTGAACAACTGATCTAGTCCAGGCCGCGCCACGCCACGCCACGCCGCGCCGCGCCACGCCACGCCACGCCGCGGAGCAACGACTCACGTCCAAGTGACTTTTGGGGATGCTCGTTGCACGATACACTATGAGTAAGCTCCAACTGCCTCCTCTTCAAATGTCAGAAACTGCCGTGACCTATCGATGAGGCCCCCCGCGACCGAGCGGTACATTCGTAGCGATCGCAGCGCGGGGAGTATTATGCTATGCTACGGCGTAACACGCCTATTCGAAACAGATACTTGCTTATCGTTTCGCTCAAAATCACTGGTTTTTTTTTTCGAATTTATCTGTTAGAAAATGTTCATTTGACAACAATTGAAAGTAAAAGTGAGCAACTGTGAGTCTATCACAGATGTCAGAATCCTGACAAATGTCGTGATAACGGAGGATATCTAATTCCAATTTTCCTCAGTGAGACTATAATGGGGAGTGCTGAAAGCAGTAGGCAATGCTCCCATCCGACAGGCATTTCCTCCTCCCGCTCTAACATCCGGACTCAGTCCCTTGCGGCGGGACGTGTCTGGACGTCACGGCTGACAGAGCGGCCCGGGTAGCGGAGCCGGCTGCCCAGAGACTTCAACGCTGGAGAGCATCGAAAGCACCCGCCACCGCGCACCGGCTCTTGGCGTGGCGAGGCGAGGCGTGGCGGGGCGTGGTGCGTTATTTGCGAAGATGACCGGGAGTATAGGGGACCTCCCACTTAAGACCAGCAATTTGGATCAATTTCAGGGCAGTTTTATTTTACAACGCACGGGGAAGTTATAAGAAAACAGACAAAACAGAGAGGATTCCTGAATCTGATATAAAGTAATTAACGGACGGACCCCCGAGAACGGGAGGTTACATGCGATGGTGAGCGGAGCTGCAGCCGGTTGGTTTGGTCGGGGCGCGGCGGGGTCAAGTAGTATGCCCCGCGTTGTTTCGAGCTGTTCACACATTGTCGGTCTGGTAGTTGGCCATGGGCCATGGGGCAGGCGGTGTCATCAGTCAGCCAGACGCAGTGTTAGCTACACGCTACACGCTACACGATGCATGCGATGCCGATGTCAGTTTCACTACTCCAAACATGCTCCAGTAGGCTGCAAACATGCTCTAGTAGACTCCAGATACGCTCCAAATATGTTTCAGTAGGCTCCAAATAAGCTCCAGTAGGATCCAGATAAGCTCCGGTGGCTCCATACACGCTCCAGTAAATTCTACATACGCTCCAGTAGGCTCCACATACGCTACAATTGGCTCCACGTACGCTCCAATAGGCTCCATACACGCTCCAGCTACTCTCTCGCTACGCTCCAGCTACGCTCCAGTTACGCTCTCGGCCGGTCCATGTCGTTGAAATGATTTACGCGTCGTGTTCAGTAGGTGGGTACAAGCCCGGCATGTAACACATAACAGGTTGTCGCTAAAGCGCAGCTCTCTTGTAGAGTCGACTGCCTTAGCAAAATGCCGAAAGCAACAATATCTGTCTAAATAAAATGAACTTCGACATGCTGCTCACGCTCCCCTCCAGCCCCTCCCCTCCCTGGGGAACCGCACAGGGGATACCAATGGGCCTGCGTTAGTCACAGCAGGCGCGCTGGTGCATCATCTCGGCAATACAAGCGGGCGTGGCTAACCCACAAGACTAATTAACTGCGCAACATGCTCCCATCGCAATGAACTAACTCCTGGCGGCGATAGCAGTAACTGAGAGCTGCTGTACGTACGTGTCGCCCGGCCAGGCACCTGCTCTTAATGCTTCACTCTCGCTCTCGCCTGGACCAGTACCGAGTACGTCCATCTCCTCACCGCAGTCCTCCGGTGAGAAGAGCCATCGCTAATGTGGCTGGCCTGCCCAGCCCAGCCCGGCCCACCGCAGCATCCCGCTCGTTCAATCCGCTGCCCGGCCCGCGGCGCTGTGAAGACCACTGGTTTAAGAACTGATCGCCGTGAAACATTCCTCATTATCTGCCGCCAGCACGACAAGTTATCCTTCTGGCCTCACACGCGTATGTGTGTCGGTGCCACTTATGCATCCTCGCCGGGTCGTAAAACCGTGATTTACACCATAGAGGCTCGCCCCGCGGGGCCCCGCCGTGCCGTTACATTAGACGCATCACGCGGCACGATTAGTTGCGCTTATTTCACTAACACAGTGGCCACTGTTCCTCGGACATTTGCACAACGGCCAACATGCTGATGGGGAAAGAGGAAAAAACTTCCTCTGCCTCGGCAAGAGAATTAGATGAAGGACACGAGGGCGTCAGCAAATTGTTCCTGATGCTGCGTGACCCGTCGTTAATGGAGTTTCTTAAATCGTAAAAAGTTACGAGGGCACATTTCTGAAACTCTACAGCACGTTTATTAGTAGCTCGGCATGTCTGCCAACTCAATTGGGAATGGAACCTGAAATCATGAACGTTAATGATTGAACGAAAGCGCTACTTAGTTGTTAACGAGCACATTGGCCGCTTTTGGACCCCTACCTCCCCGTCGTAAGACATGCAACCTAACCTCTCCATGCTTTCGGTATCACTCTGTCTAGTAACTTTTTTGTTCGGACTTAGTAACATTTTTAAACATAACTTGAATTAGTAACAATTTTGTTCTACTTAACCACACAATTTTTACAAAATTGATACTAATTCCAGTTATGTTTATAACTGTTACTAAGTGCGAACAAAAAAGTTAATAGACATTTAGAGTGTAGGTCCGTAAGAAAGGCATAGAAACCCCTCTTCCCTCAGAGCCTTTGAGCCTTACATAACTTATGGACAGCCCCTTACGAGGAATCAGCGTTATTTGACCTTACATTGGTTATTGTTGTCGTAACTTTATCAATCAACCTGACGACTGCCCAATTTTAATATTAGTTCTGACGGCCCGCTGCCAATTGCCCTCGCTAATTCGTTGAGTGCACTTGACACGAGTGAACTCGCTGCAGCACCTGAGAGGCGTGGCGTAGCGGTGTCTGTTGCGTGAGGCTGCGCGCGGGGCTCACCGAGACAGGGCAGCGCGGGGCGGGGTGGGGTGGGGCGGGGTGGGGTGGGGTGGGGCGGGTGCGGCGCGGCGCGGCGGGGAGGACACCTTTACTCGGCTGTTAATTAGTGGGCGTGGCGAGGCCTGCCAGCAGACGCGTGGTTGTCTGATTTGCTTCATCTTCACCGCTGCTCTCATCTCGACGTGATGAGCCAGGCGAACATGGGTAGGTTTACAGTACTAACCGAAATGCACGCAAGGAAGTCTGAGAGCACTCTTGATGCATGATTTGTCACACAATGTGTCTGTCTCTTTGTGTGCCAACTTTCGAAAACGAAAACACTTGCGCTAGCTCGTCTGATAGAAACGCACAAAACTGAAATACTCCGTATTCGTTTAATTTGAGAACGAGAGAGTGTAAACGAAATCGAAAAAAAAAATGTTTGTAAAATTAAGTTTCTAGTTGCGAACGGACCCCTGTAAGGCGCGCGGGGTAGGCCAGCCCGCGCAGCTCCAGTGTCGGGCGTGGTTGCCTACCCGCATCCTGTAAGGCGCTCGGGGTAGGCCAGCCCGCATAGCTCCTGTGTCGGGCGAGGTTGCCTATCCCTATCTCGTAAGGCGCTCAGACTCGGTCATCTAGAGAAATAGCAGGACCCGGTAGGACTATTAGTGGCCGAGCGCCGATGTCCTTGCAAGTACCATCTATCTTATGATGGGCCTGTGTAGTTCGGTACTATCATCAGCCACTGCAAATTTAATGTGAAAGCGATGACATCAGCTGGGACAGAGTCACTGCCTCGAGATTGTTTTCTTGATCAATGTTCTTCCCTCGGTTCTTCCGATGTGCTAGCGTTATGCCAGTTGCCATCGAGTGAGCAGGGATGGCTCTAATTAACTGCTGCTGCTGTCATATTTGGCGCAACGTTCGTGAGCGATGACTCGTTTCGCGAGACTGAGGCCGACTTCTTCCGACAAGGAGGGTGCTCAATGACCGATGCCCATCCGTCACTGGAGCAGAGTGCATCATCTGTGCGGTGATTGGTTTCGCAGTGCCATATTTCTCATCTTCCCGGCTCATATCGCAAGGATTCTTCCTAATTACATCCGACCATCTCAGTTCAGTGAATTAGTTGTCGGTGCCGCGAGTCTGAGGCGCGGATCCAGGGGGTGGAGGGAGGGGCACGGGGGCCATGGGGCCCCTTACTTCGCATTTCAGTGCTGAAATTGCCTAAAACCGACGTTTTTATCGTAAAAATAGATCAATTTCGTCCAGTTCGCTTTCGCTCGCATCGCGTTACATACAAATTCTATGAAGTCTTCGTACAAAATAAAACACTCGCACCTTGCGATACCGAACCATTCCACCCTTCCCAACTTTCGATGCTCCCCCCTCTTGAATGGATCCTGGATCCGCAACGTTACGGCTGCGCAGCCCACCGCCACACGCGTCACACTGAGCACGCCGCTCTGCACTGCAGTGCGGCAGCCTCGGGCAGCCTCCTCCTCGGCTCGTGCTTCCGTGAGATCAGGTAACGGCCGGCAGCGACGCTCCGCGACACCCACGTAGAGACCACCCATTTCCGAAAAAATTCCGATATTTCAAACCTTTCTGAAATATTTCACGCACTTTTTGATTTCATGAAATGTAATAACTCTAATTCAAAACTATTAAAAATTCGTTAACGGCCTTGAACAAATACGCTATTTACAACGGACACACTTAATTTATGGGGATAATTTTGTGCTTTTGTAATAATTTCTGTGAACATGTATAGCTATGCACAAAGTTGTCCGCATATCACCACAATTTTCTCCAATTTCTTTGCTGAAGTACTATTTTTAGCTACATTGAAGACAAATTTGTGCGGACAATGTTTGTCTGTGCTTTTTTGCATAAAATTGTGGTTAGCTACGCATGCACACAGAAGTGCAAAACCCAATCACAATTTTGTACATACATTAAGAAATAGTGTAGATAGTGCTTTGTTATGCACAAAATAGCCCATGAGAGAGTACAATTTAGTATAAATTTCCCTCAATCACAACTGATTTGTCCATGAAAATTCTGGAGGAAAAAAATAAAATCCACAATTTAGTGCGTAACGACTTTAAACCACAATACTATCGTCAAAATATTTCAAAGAAGGGTGCGAGTGTATGAAATTCGTTTGAGTGCGTTCCCGTCTCCCGGACGCTAGCTCCGTCGGGGAGGGGAGGGGTGTGGTCCCCTCCTGACATCGCCCCCGGGCGAGCGAGTTACGCGAGAGCACACCTCACCAGGATGACCTGACTCGCGGCGGCGAGGCACAGCGCAGGGAGCCAGCCGGCGCGGCGTGCGCGGTCAGCCGCAAAACAGTGGTTACACTATTACGGCACATTGTTTTTCACCTTTCCGCCCAAAGCAGAGCATTCGCGGCTCCGCTCCGAGCTGCACTCCACTACTCCTATTTCCTCCTGTTGCATCCTTCCGACATGACTGCCGTGCTGTCGTGCAGGCAACACCTGCTCCGTGGGGTCTGGTGGGCGGGGTGTGCGGGGCGGGGCGGGGCGGGGTGGGGCGCGGCGGGGCGCGGCGGGGCGGGGCGGGGCGGGGCCGGCACGGCGGAGGGAAGTGAGCACAACATGGCCGTACTCAATTTACACCGTGGACTGTGATCATAATACAAATTCGTGTACCGTCAAAGTTTTTGTAACTCAACATGAAAATCCTTGTATGGAGTGGAGGGAGTATTCAGAGCGTTTCTCAGTGACGCCCATGTGCGGCTCTGCGGCCTGCCTCGTCTGATGAGAAAAGTTTGGCTAGTAAAGCGGCATTATATCATCCGCGCTAGGCGCTCGCCACAAATAAAAAGAGTGCAGATGTATGCTGGAGAGACTGTTTCTGTGGGGGTGAAAGTACGAATGAGATAAAGCAAACGAAGACAGCACGAGGCAGAGCCACGGACAGGGAAGGAGTGAGACAGAGATGGGAGGTGGGGGAGTGTGGTATTAAGGGCTTCTCCATTTAAGTCCTGTGCGCAATTATACAGGCTGCTCTTAATAATCGCGAGACGGAAGTTTGCTTTTGGTGCTTTCGTTGGTCAAATAAATAAACCCGGATTTCCTTCTCTGAAACGTCGGTTCCATTTCAAAATCGTTCTAGTTCGCCTGTTCTAGCGTCCGTCACTACAGAATGTGCAGCGTGCGTCCTCACCTCAGTGTTTGGCCAGATTTCAACAAAATCTTAGATAACATACTAGATTTCCAGCATCGTGTACACTCATACGACAGAGAGAAGTGGGCGAAGGGTGGGCGGGAAGGGAGGGGGGGGGGGGGGGGGGGGGGGGGGGGGGGGTAGCTCAGCAGACGCCGTTTAGACCCGCACTGCCGAATGCAGTGAGCTTACTCTGACGTAAGTCACTGTCACACAGATTACGATTAAATGAGCGGTACGGGCGGGTGATCTAAAGCAGCGAAGCGTCACGCCGCCGAGTCATGATTTTTTACCCTAACGATCTTTATCTCGCACCCTGCGAAGTTTCTCCGGCCCAACTAGCCGGGACCTCCGCTGAATGTGACCAATTCCATGAGGGCGAAGCATCAAATAACGTCCGCTTTGCTCCTCCGCAGCTGACTTTCTTCGCGTTTATTGATTTTTTTTCGTGACGTGTAAACAAACAGCTCCGGAGATTTTCATCACTGGAATAAAAGATGCAGTCAGCACAGTGCTGCTCAGTCGCGAGGTGATTTCAACGGAAACAAGCAGATGTAAATAAAATTACTTCTTCTTTTCGTTTACTTGATCGATCGCGCTGGCTCTTATCGAAGGCTTTTCGAACCCCCCCTTGTTGACTTTTAATAATGTTCTTCACAATAGGATTGGACCACATTATTAAGCTCAGAATGAAAGTTTGTCTAAGGCCCTGCGGTATCTCAGAGGGCAGATGCAGCTCTTTGTTCAGTGGGAGTTTGTGTTCTGATGAGCGGTGCACGGGACCTAGCGCGCCTTGCCCTGCGCCCTGCCCTGTCCTGCCCTGCCCTGCCCTGCCCTCCCTGCCCTGCCCTGCGGTGCGAACGCTGCTGATTATTTTTTCTCCTTCCCAATGGTCGTGAAAAGGTGCACGTCATGGTCAGATATTGCGATGGGACTTCGTGGCCAGGCGATGCCAGGGCAGGCAGGGGCGTAGCCAGAGCGTCTATTCGAGGGAGGGGTGGTAGCTACGTGACGCGTTTCGCCTACTTACAGACGGAATGCAGACGTATACCATATTTCCTACCTGTGGCGTTGATAACGTTTTAGAAGGGGCCGAGCCGAGTGACTAATACATTTTTCGTACCGAAAGCCAACGTTTGTTGAAGTTTCACTGCGCGCCAAATTATCCCCCTCCCCACCGCTTCGTCCCTCGCCTCACCCCCTTCTTTGGCGATGACCATTTTCCTCGGACCCGGCCCAGCCGCATCTGTATCACTGGGAGCAGAAGTTGCTCCGGCTGCTGGCTGAGCCTGGTTAGATCTGCGCCTTGGGGAACAAGAGGTCAGCCGCCGCCCGACCAAAGGGTCACCCGAGCCGAGCCGAGCCGAGCCGAGCCGAGCCGAGCCGAGCCGAGCCGAGCCGAGCCGAGCCGAGCCGAGCCGAGCAAAGCCGAGCAGAGCCGAGCAGAGCAGACTAGCGCAGTGACCTCCCCCGAGGACGGATCCTTAGTGCAATGGGACCGCTCCAGTTCACTTCTCGAGGCCCCCGCGAACCCAATCTGATCGGGTCCAGCGGGCAATAAATCCGGAGAGGGAAATCGACACAGGAAGAAGCACAGTTGGCCAGACACTGCGGCCCGCACTGCGGCGACTGTGTGTGGGTTGGGGGCAGCGCGGTCGCAGTTCGGAAGCTAATACCGCCACTTCTTGTTTGTCTTCGCATGCTATGCAAATTCAATGAAATTTGAACAGCGCCACATACTGTATTCTAAAACTAACAGGAACGCAATTAGTCGATCGTCAAGGAGGCGGTGGTGGCACGGAAGTTGCCTCCATTCGGGTGTTTCGCTGCCACTTGCCTACTCTTCGGGTGGGGAAGAGGAGGGGGGGGGGGGGGGGGGGGGGTGGTGCTTGGACTGTCGGACAACAAGCCTGAAACTTGAGGAGTCCGGGGTGATCGCCTAAACTATTCTACCCGTCGGAGGATATTCTCAGTCTTACTGATTTATTAACACTTTCTCCTTTCATTTGATTTTGCAGGTGAGTTGGAATGCGGTGCAACGTCGAGCGGACCATTCGACAGGTCTGTGAGTGACTGATTAAAATGCCGGGCACTCGGCCTACAGCCAATCATATACCTACACGCTCCAAAGAAAGTAGGCAACAGCGGGGAGCAAAGTTTCTCGCGTACGTTAAGAAAATGTAAATCCCGTCATTAGTAATCCGGACGGGAACAGGGAGCCGGCAAATATTCTGTGATCTAATCGCTCCCAGGCCGTGTCTCGCGTGACTGTACATGTTGCTCCTGAGCCTTAGGACCTGAGGTCACGCTGGCCATCGATTCGCTAACATACTGGAGGCGTCGTCTCTAGACTGTAAATGCAAGGTGTTTGGATTAGACATTCAGAGTGGCTATATTATTGTACAGACGCTCCATGTTATTTTGCGGGTTTAGAAGTGCTTAGAAGGGTAACACCCAAGATATTCCACAAGCAAGCGCCTGAAGGCGTCCCGGTTTATGTTTCAAACACCTTACGCTCTTCCTATCTAAACAACTTGCATTGCCAGAGTAGATGCGGAGAGCTAGTTGATGACGAATTCGGGGAATCACCTGGAATCGCCTAAGGAGCTGACCCCCCCC
>CABIKL010004062.1:0-10179 GCA_902196195.1 Aptinothrips rufus | reverse complement strand
CCCCCCTCCCCCACCCCTTCCACCGGTCTCCCCGGGCCAACAGCTCGACCTTGTGGCTGCGGGGCGGAGGGACTGGGCATTGCTAGCCGTGGGGCAGAGTTGTACGCGAGTCGACTCGACTCGACCGGACCGGACTCCACGGAGGTGGAAAAATGGCGCGGAAACCACATCCACATGTATGTCCGCATTATCGGGGCACACATTTAACGAGGCGCTGCGGTTGCAAGTCACGAAACAAGCCACATCCTAAAATGATCGTTGTAAAACTGGGATGTGTTGGATGTTTACCTTTTACCTTTTACCTACCCGACTTGAAGAGCGGCCCGGAGAGCACTGGTTTTGGAATTCGGTTAATTTACCATAACTTTTTGATTGTAATTTGCAGGCTATGGTTGTTACCAATTACGATTGTTTTTAGTCTGGTGATTTTTTTTTTACCAAATGACCGAAATTACCGTTACTTTTTTAATGGTAGAAAAAAAAAGTAACTATAATATAAATACTGGTAAAAATGTTACCAGCAATTTTCTATGGTATAGCCGTACTTCCAATTGCAGTTTCGAACGAAGTTTCTCCGGCATGGCACCCGTCGGTGAGCAGCCTGCAGCAACCCGTCGTAACAGTTCACCCGGTTGGACGGACACGTTGTAGTGGGACGGGCTGCCCTGCTGCCTGCATGTCCGGAGCGGGTTGACCTATCCTGCCGATTCATGTTCATATTCGCATAATGGGAACAGGTTCGCGTAGTCGAATGAGATATCCGCGTTGCGCAACCGGTGACCGAGGTGACAGCACAGGCATGATGGCTTCTTGCGCGGTAATCATTTCGACCGTTCACAAAATAATTCTGCTCCTACGTCAAACCAATATGTCAAGACGCTTGCGTTCTTTTCTTAGGACCGAGCTTAAAATTTACTGTCGCTCTTATTTTTTCAAGTGCGTCCCTAATGTCCATTCGTCTTTACCAGGTCCTTAGTGTATGTGATCTGGGCTGGCGCGGTATACTGGATATGATGATTTCTTACCAGAGAACACTATACCGGTACTGACAAAGCCCTCATTTGGTCGCTGGCCCGCAGCTTGTTGCATCCGTTTTTTTTCCTCCGTGGACTTAGAACTAGGTCGTAGTAACTTGGTCTCTGCAACAATCTTACGGGCACCGGAACAGTCCTCAAAGGGTTTTTCTGGACGACAAATTGCGAGACGTTCCAATACCAGTTAAAACTAGATGATGCCCAGCCGCCCTTGTCGTTCGTTCGGTTCCCCTTCCCGCCCTCCGCGCACCGGTCACCGGACAGGCTAGGCTCGTCTCGGCCCGGACAGGCTCGGCTCGGCTCGGCACGGCACGGACAGGCTCGGCCGGGCTCGGCTCGGCCCTTCAGCACCACGGCTTCGCACCGCTGGCTCGACGCTGCTCCGCGTTGCTTCGCGTTGGACTGTCAATTTGTAATTACGCCTCTTTAGCGCTGCTAGCCTGCGTTGTGCCTAACGGACTCGTCCCCGCTCTTCTTGCCCCGCGCCGCCCCGCCCAAGCGCACCGCTCGGGAAATGAGGGGAAAGGAGGACCGTCCAGGACCAGCCAGCAGGGCAGGGCAGGGCTGTGCGTGGCTGTGCAGGGCTGGGCAGCGCAGGGCAGGGTAGGGCAGCGCAGGGCAGGACGAAGCGCGTGCTCTCCGACATGGTCTGTTCTGGACACTAGACAGCCTGGGAGGCAACAACTAGGGCCATTAATCCGTCCGTCACCTAGCCGATGAAAAGAAGAGATAGCATGGAGCTCATCAGCTTACGAACTAGATGCCTTTGCTCCGTGGCGCAGGAACCTGGCGAGGCGAACAATCGCCTTCTTCCGGGCCGCAGTGCGCGGTAAAAACGATCTTTTTTTTAAATTCAAGGATAAGGTGGATTTCAAGGATGCGGCTATGCTTGAAAGCCTCGTTGAAAGCCCATAAGGAAGGACACTTTAGGTTTTCCACCTATCCTTGGATTTCAAAGGGTCTTTTTTACCGTGTGAGGCACATGGGTTCGCTTTCTGAAAACTGATTCACGCTCTCTTCTCTGGTCGACAACTCTACGCAGACCGACCACCCCGCCACGCCCCGCCCCGCCCCGCCCCGCCACACAAACTGCCCGCGGACGTCATGCTCAAACTTGAACCTGTTGCTTCGGCGCCAATTCGTCACCTGCTGGTCCTTTCTCCGGCTCCAGATGTCAGTCGGCAGGGCTCCAGGACAGAGCAGGACCCGACCCGCCGGCGGCGTGCTCTGTGAGAAAACTTCTCGAAAGATTTGCGGTATGATTTTTGACGTCAGGTAATTTGCGCCCTTACTTCCTTACTAACGAATTCGTCGGTTTGTTCATACACTACAAACAAATCCCAGCCGTCATAACGTACTAACAAAATTCGTTAGTATTATGAACGAAATCGTTAGTATTACTAACAACTTTGTTAGTAATACATACGATTTCGTTAGTACTTTATGACAGTTGGGATTTGTTTGTAGTGTATAAACGATTTGTTAGTAAGGAAGTAAGCATGTGTAAATTAATTAAGCGTTTTCTTTAGGTCGTTTGGCACCAAGTCGTTTTGGAATATGTGATTTGTCGCGGGCGTAGTGTCGGGAACTTGTCAATCACTATGAAGTGCCCAGTGAGACCGGTCGTGGGGCGTGGTGGGGTGGGGCGTGGTGGGGTGGGGTGGGGCGTGGTGGGGTGGGGTGGGGCGTGGTTGGGCGTGGTGGGGTGGGGCGTGGTGGGGTGGGGCGTGGTGGGGTGGGGCGTGGTGGGGTGGGCCGTCAACCTGTGCAGTGGGCGCCGCGCCGTTTTGTTTGCGGGCAGAAAGTGTGACAGCGGCGTCCGCACGTCCCTGCCGCCTCGCCCCGCTCCAGCCGAGCTCCAGCGCCAGTCACTGGACTCCAGTGGGTGTCACATTGCATCCCGTGCGCCCTCCTGGCCTCCAGGCAGGTCAGATCCGCCTGGAGCCCGCGCGGTTTGACAGTCAGTCAGTCAAATCCTGCCCCGTGCCCTTGGACCTCGCGCTGCTCCAAGCCTACACAGCTTGGCGTGGCGGGGCGTGGCGCGGCGTGGCGCACTCGCTTTGTGCAGTCTAGCCTACTTTCCCCTGCTAGGAGCCAAGCGAACGAACGGCGTGGACGGACATCCTGCGACTGGGCCACGCCACGCCGCGCCACACTGCGCCGAGCACAACTGCTTTGAATGAACACGTGGCCGCGTGGGTGCAGCATCACGACTTAACCCCCCCCCCCCTCCCAAATCACTGCACCGCGGCCCTCGATTCAGAATCGGGGAGATCGCATCTTTGTACCCACTCCATTCAGGTTTCTTGTGCTGATGATGGTGGGCTTATGGTCCAGCTGGTCGCCAGTTCATGACATCATGACGGCCCTTATTATTTCTTTATTCCCGCGGCCAGTCTGGGCAAGAATGAATACTAAAAAATCTCACAGAATTTCGTAATTTTTTTTTGGAAGCGATCGGGATTGTCCTACACTGCCCTGTCCTACCCTGCCCTGCCCTGCCCTGCCCTGCCCTGCCCTGTCCTACCCTGCCCTGCCCTGCACTGCCCTGCCCTGCCCTGCCCTGCCCTGCCCTGCCCTGCCCCGCAGCTCGCGTGATGTGGTGCCCTAGCTCGGCGCGCCCGGCGCTTGCCTGACCGGGCAGAGCGGAGCAGCACCACACGACACATGAGGGTGTGCCGCCAATACCATACCAGTGCTGCCACCCACTGCCCAATCAACTGGGCGGGGTCGGCGCGCGAGGTGCAGCAGCCCCGGGACATGTGTGTGCCTTACACGATCTCGAACGGTTCTCATGCGATGAGTAGGGAACTGTGTCAGCGTCAGGCTGAGCCGGGCGCTGAGCCGGGTGCTGAGCCGGGCGCTGAGCCGGGCGCTGAGCCGGGCGCTGAGCCGGGCGCTGAGCCGGGCGCTGAGCCGGGCGCTGAGCCGGGCGCTGAGCCGGGCGCTGAGCCGGGCTGAGCAGCGAGCGCGCTGCCCTGTCAGCACGCCGCTGAAGTTACCGCCCGCGGGGATCATGCAACGCAAGCTCCACTCTTTTAAAACCTCAGAATTTATTTTTGAGCGTGTATGTTATTTTTAAAAAAATATTCTTCATTACACTGTTAGTTGCTTACAAAGAAATTTCTTTGTATTACAAAGAACTGTCTTCGTAAGTTACAGGAGGTTTTGCACAAACGTATACAAAGAAATGTCTTAGTAAGTTACGAAGAATTGTCTAAGTAAGTTACGAAGAATTTCTTTGTATTACAAATAACTTTTTTCGTACTACAAAGCTATTTCTTCTTAATACAGAGACATTTTTTCGTATAACGAAAAGGTGTCTTTGTATTACAAAGGTCGTAGGGTCTTTGTATGATACATAGACAAGTTTTTTGTAAGCAACTGGCAGTGCACCTTACAACAACAAAAAATGCTTTGTGAGAAAAGTAATTCTGTTTTAAATTTAGTGGCGGAGTGCGGACGACACAAAGTGCTGTCTGTAACATTCCTCACTCGTGCCGATCAGTTGGTCCGGGTCCGGGGGATGTTGACTCCAGTCTCGAGTGGACTGTAATCCTGGAGGCTCCAGGCTGTAGGCTGGGCTTGTGGCGCTCCCGGACCCTGTGGAGTGGCGGGGCGTGGCGGGGCGTGGTGGGCTGGCCCGAGGGCTGGCCCGAGGGCTGGCCACGCAGGTAGTAGTATCAGTATCCCTATCCTGACCAGTACGCCTGGGCGCGGCGCGGCGCGGCGGGGCTCGTTGCCGCGGGGCAGAGCAGAGCGGAGGCTCTTCGGCGGCCTTCAAGGCGCGGCAGTGGGGAGACCTTGCCCGCGGCCAGGGCGGGGAAATGAAATAAAATGTCAGCCTCTGACCCACTTGATTTGGGTTCCTTTGTCCCGAGTAGGGTAGGGTATAGGAGGGTCCCTTGCAGAGATCTCCGGCTCCGCTCAGAATGCAAGACAGAGACGGGAAACTGGTGGGCATTCTGTCTCTCTCTCTGTCGAACTCACTGAACTCTTACGGCGGGAGGAAGAGAGACAGATGCAAAGCCCGATCAGAGCCCACCACTTTCCCGTCTCTAATGCAAGGGACGCCGCGCGATGCCGCGGCAGTACTTTGCGCAAGACGTCCATAGCGGCATGAATGTCAGCAGGTCTCCGTTTTGTAACTTTGATCACGGCCATAATTTAATGTTTGACGGTTTCGTGTGGACGTTTTACTGTCCGTTTGAAGACAGCCGTTACATGCAGATTCTTCAGTAAGTGTTTGCCTCTCCAACGACATTCCGCTCCGCACCATGGACCATGGTCCATGGTGTACAGAACCAGAACCTCTCTGGCAATGGTGAGCCGTGTCTCACGAAGGTGCTCACTGAGGTGCTTATTGAGGTGATTTCCAGAGTGGTGGTCATCGCACTCACCAAGGTACTCACCTCAGAGCTCACCGAGCTGAACACCAAATGCTCACCAAGGTGCTCACTGAGGTGCTTATTGAGGTGATTTCCAGAGTGGTGGTCATCGCACTCACCAAGGTACTCACCTCAGAGCTCACCGAGCTGAACACCAAATGCTCACCAAGGTGCTCACTGAGGTGCTTATTGAGGTGATTTCCAGAGTGGTGGTCATCGCACTCACCAAGGTACTCACCTCAGAGCTCATCTAGCTGAACACCAAATGCTCACCACGAATTACCGACGTTTTCAGCTGAAGTTACTTTAGCATTGGTGTTAACTCTATCTTTAGAGAGTGAACGTTAACGTCAAGATAAAGCTTAACTCAACGAAATTCCCCCCTTTCTAAATTTGGTCTAACTTTAATTTTCAGATGATAGTTAATGTTAATCGATTAACTTCAACAGTCACGTGGTAATGACTAACCTTAAAAACTTTCTTCTCTCATTCTACTGGGTTGCGTAGTATCCATCCCTCCTATGGGGCCTGTGGGGTAGGCAGGCAACACTCCGACGTTGTGCTGGGTTGCCTATCCATCCTTCCTAAGGCGCCTGCGGGGTAGACAGGCCTGTACCACTCCGACGTTGTGCTGGGTTGCCTATCCGTCCTTCCTAAGGCGCCTGCGGGGTAGACAGGCCTGTACCACTCCGACGTTGTGCTGGGTTGCCTATCCACCCCTCCCATGGCGCTAGCGTCCTGAATGTCCTGAATGCCCTGTTCACACGGATCTCTCGCCCTCCGAGCTCTGTCTGAGGAGTGCGCGGGCAGGGAGCTCCACGTGCTTCCAGGACTCGTCCGCAGATCCTGTGGTGACCAGGCCAGCGCTGGGATGCGGGTCGTCGCTGCGCTGCGGCTACATTTTTACGGGCCTCGCAATTAAAGCCGCAGGCACTGCGCTGCGGGCCAGTGTATCTGCTGCACTGAATTACACGGAGAAGTAGTCGCGGTGAAGTAACGCAGGCCGCGGTGAAGTTTGCCTCGGCTCGGCTCGGCTCGGCTGCCACCGGAGATCTGGGTCGCCCTGTTGCTGAGCTCTGCCCGGAGCCAAACCGAAGCGTCCCAAACCAGCGTGAGAGGTGTTGCAAACTCACTTCCCGCCATTTGGTCGCAGGTTCACGCCCGGGACAGAGTCAACTTGGTATAGCGGCCGCAGTGAGCTATTTGCCACATCTGATTCGCTGCGCCTGGTTATAAATTAAAGCGGACTGCGTTAATGAAATAGATAATCACCGTGGTTGATCGTGCGGACACATGGGATGCTAAGGAATGACCGTAGATTTCGGGGCCGGCCGAATCCTGCAGGCATGGAGGTGGATAAACATCTCGAGACATCAGTGCTTTCGGGTAAGTGGTTAGCCGGGCTACTTGAACTTTGAACGTTTTTGGCAGTGCTCTGCGGTGCTGCAGCGTGGCGTAGCGTGGCGTAGCGTGGCGTGGCGTAGCGTGGCGTGGCGTGAGGCTCTCAGACCGGCCGGCATGTGGACAGCAAGGGAAGGAGGCCGTCGCCCGACCACGCTACGCCAACCATTTCATGTTGGCAGATCGGATCAGGGCTGAATGAGCATGCTGTCCTCAGCGTAGTTTAATAGGGCCGCTGGATCTGCAGCCGCGTAGGCCAGTCGCTTGACCGTAGCACTACGGAAGTACTCAGTGAGTACTACCCACTATTTGTATAATTTTGTGTGACCATGACCTTTTGCATGTTATTGCGCACTCTTTTGTGCACGTTTTGCGTACGATAACCAAAGGTCGCACGCTTCAAGCGTAGGTTTAACTTTGTAAGAATTATTCGCACAAAATTGTACATGTACATTTAGTGCGTACGGAACTAGGGACAACGGACTATTCACCAAGCGTTACTCGGTGCTACGGAGTACACACCAGTCACTACGGAGTCCTAACTTACTCCTCCGTAGTACTCACCAAGTACTACGGAGTCCTCACCAAGCACTAGGAAGCACTCGCCAAGTACCACGCGGCGCGGTGTCAGTTTACTTTTGCTGTGAAGTGCAGTGGTGATGTTTTTGCTTGTGTTTGTGTCGGCGCGGGCGCTCAGGAACCAGTCTCGTCGGGATCCCATGGCTCCGTTTCCTTCCTTCTCACTGCTCGCCGGGTGGCGTGGCGTGGCGTGGCGTGGCGTGGCGTGGCGTGGTGCTCCTCTCTCCGCTGCATGCGATGGATGGCCTAGTGAGTGCGGCGTGACCTTGGACCGCTCTGCTCGGCCGCCATGGCTGCCATGATCCTCTCCGCAGAGGTGACCTTGACCTGTCTTGACCCCACCGCCCCGTGGGTCATCGCCCCTCCAGATGCGTTCTCAGTACAATACTGGCGCGGCGAAATACGTGTCTGTTGTTGATTTTGTGCATGTTTAGTTGGTTGAAACATTCTTCATTTTGAATTCGTGCCTTCCATAAATGTACCTTCCTTCCGAAATGTTTTTAAATAATATTATTTTTGAAAATCCATTTGACCTTGGTTTATTAGTCTCTGTATGGGGGTTTGGGCAGGGCAAGGGGCAGCATAGTAGGGTGAGGGCGGGTAAGTCAGTCAAGTAGTGTGTACAAAATTTCGATAATTTTGTTAAAAATATTGATATTTTACATTGCTTTCGAAAGAACTGGAAGGTTACCGAGCTATTCAGTACTGCAAATGTCATAAACGGACCAAAAACACTAAAATTTGAACTCAGTAGTCGATATTACTGTCTTTAATCGAATGTAATCATTTTAATCCTGTGTACATTGTGTAGTTTAGTGGCCGACCCTTCGGCGTAGGGTCGGTCTCTCGTCGGGGCACGAGGAGTTTTCACGGCGAAGGCTCGGCTCAGCTCGTCCGGGCTCGGCCATGCCTGGGTTGGGCAGCGCACGCCCTAGCTGCGGGCTGCTTCTCTCTTTGATTCGCTGCACCTGTCCCTGCCTCACTGCCAGCGCGTCATTTGGGCCCTGATGATGGGCTGGTGTCCGTAATGACTGCCGCAGTGTGAGTCGCACGCGGCCTGACTGACTGGGATGGGAGCACTGGGCCCTTCTTTCCTACTGCACTCGACTCGGCCCACGAGCCGACCCGCCCGCGGGGGCGAGGCGAGGCGAGGGGCCGAGCCGACCCACCCTTTTGGGTATCGACGGTACTTTTGACAGAGGTGCTGTTTGGAAAAAGTCTTCACGTACCGAGCCTAAATCTTCATTGCTTTACTCGTTAACTCGCGAATTTTATCTCTGAAATCACGCCCTTATTCTTAAATTTACGACCTAGACCTAACTCTAAGAGTTAAGAAGATTCGCGTTCAATTGCAATTTGTAGTCGTTGGACTCCGAACTTTATTCGTGAAATTACGAACCCGTAAATATCCGAATTAAGTTTGTAACACGAAGTTTTCTTCAAGTAACGAAAAGTTATGAAGCTTATCGATTTTAATCGTTATTTTATCATTAATCTCGCAATTTGTGCGCAGGAAAATTTGGAGTGCCGTTTTCATTATTAATGTTTTTCTGACTCTTATACATGTCTCCCTATTTGGGACATAATGATATATAAAAGAATGATTGTATGATTAGTCTAGGTTTCAAAATTGACAGAACTTATTCGTCGAACAACTTGGTGCTTGATAGCACGAAGTAATTTTTCTAACGTGGAGCTCATGACGAGTAAATTACTTTCGCAACATTACCAAGTTTTACGGACACATCGGGATACGTGTAATAACGCTTGTTCATAAGCAGTTTCTACGGGGCCGGGCAGCAAGGCCCTCTGCCAAAGGATCACAGCCCAGCCCAGCCGCGGCTCGCCGCGCCGCAGCGGGTCGTTGAGATGTAATCAAGTGGATTAAATTGTCGACGGGTGAAATGGAGACTGCGCCGCCGAGCAGGATGCACAAGGCGATCCCTTTCAAATCGTCGTAGTAGATTTCGTTCTGAATGCGGAAAGATCAGAACGGAGGAGGAGGAGGCAAAGTGAAGTGGCCGCGCGGAGTCTTTTAATGCGCTTTGATGATCTAGTTGCTGCAGGCCGGGCAGGCCGTGTAATCTCCTACGTGCACACTGTAAAAAATAATACCTCTTTTGGGGAGCCCTCCACCCAAAACAGGTGTGAAGTAACACCAGTTTATGTAGAAATGCGTTTGAGAGTGTCCTGATCATTTTGGTATAGCTCTCAAAATTCCAAAACTGGTGTTACTTCCGAGGTTACTTCACCCCTGTTTCTGGGGAAGGGCTTCCCAAAACAGGTATTACTTTTTACAGTGCAGGCCTCTGGACCATGGCGAGTAGAGGCCAGCAGGGCTGAGGCCCTGAAGATGGTCCACCTAGCAAACACCCCAGCAGCCGCAACGAGCTGCACCGATTGGTTACTCAACTGTAGCAGCTTCAAGTGACGGTCACAGCCGCCCAGTGTGGAGTTACCCCCTTTCTCCCCTCGGTTTGTTGTTGTTGTTATTTTTAAAAAGTGTTTCGTTTCCTGTGCTGAACGGTACCGCCTCGCGCGGGTTACATTCATGAGCCTCTTTGTCCGCGTGGTTTACGGCGCGTCTGCAAGGCAAATGATAGGCCCGGGCCGGGCTGGGCTGGGCAGGGCAGGGCAGGACATGGCAGGGCCGGGCAGGGCCGGGCTGAGCAGGGCAGGGCCGGGCCGAGCAGGGCCGGGCCGAGCAGGGCCGGGCCGAGCAGGGCCGGGCCGAGCAGGGCAGGGCAGGGCCGGGCAGGGCCGGGCTGAGCAGGGCA
>CABIKL010004061.1:0-10180 GCA_902196195.1 Aptinothrips rufus | reverse complement strand
TTCCACCCCCACCCCCTCCTGGAAGCAAAGTGCGGGGCGTGGCGGGGAGTAGCGTTGATACTCGATAAGGTAGCTCACCACGGGCAGACGACCTGCACCTTGCAGTCTCCTCTCCCCGCCTCTCCCCTCCCCTCCCTTTTCCTCCCCTTCCCTCCCCTCCCCTCGGAAATAGCTAATTCATACAACATTTCCTGAATTGGTTCTTCCAATACAGTACACATGCGCATCCAAAATTTTGGAAAAACATTAATTTCTTAATCAGCCCAGAACTAGACATAAGTTACCGAGAGCATTTTATGACGAACAAGAAAAGAAAAATGTACCAAATTACCCGACCAGAATCACATGTCCGGACCGGACTTCCCCCGCGCGGTCCTCCATTCCATTTCTTTCATCCACTCCGCGAGGCACTGGGCAAATTACTACCCCATCAAGGAGGCCATTCCGACCCGGCGCCTGAGCATTGTACTTCCTTTCGGGAGGAGCCTGCCTCTTGGCCCGCAAGAGTCTGTCTAGAGATCTCAAACGGGCGGGTAGAAACGCTCTTCGACCGTCCTCTGTCCTTTACCAATCTAGAACAGGCCAACGCGAGTGACAAGGACAGAGGGCGGGCGGGTACAGCTCTATCTGCACGTTTGAGATCTCTGAGTCTGAGTCTGCCTACTCGACGACGTTTCTTCTGTGCGCGTCCCATGCCGGCTAATCACCATGACCCCCATGCAAATGTACCAGGTCCTACTGAAGTCATTATGATTCGTCAGACAGTTAAGAAGAACTTGCTTTGGATTCGGATTCGCCGAGTTGATGCTCTAGAGTATCCGGGGAGACTGACTTCCGCTGTTTCCTCAAGTTGACGATGATATTTAAGGAGTTTCGGGACAGACGCAATATAGCAGAATGTGGAGCTCGGATTTTTTCAGATTAAGATGGCGTGTGCCCTTCGTAAGGGCGCTGGTCATCCCTTTGGATCCACCCTTCGCCTTTCCTGCCGCCCAAAATATATGACGGAGATCCAAATCTTCCCGACTTCTCGAAGTAGCTGACTTTGCAGATGGCGTGTCTTAAGCCCTTACTCTCTGCGCTACCAGTGTCGCCTTGGCCCTGGGCTGCTGGCGCCGAAGGCGTCTGCTTCAAAGGTCAAAGCCCACTCTAGGCAAGCCGCGCCACGCCGCGCCACGCCGCGCCACGCTGCGCCACGCTGCGCCACGCCGCGCCACGCTGCGCCACGCCACGCCTAGAGACGGGAAAGTGGTGGGCTCTGGTGGGCTTTGTATCTGTCTCTCTTTCTCCCGCCGTAAGAGTTCAGTGAGTGCGACAGAGACAGAAAGCGCTAGTGGGCTCTAGAGCCCACCAGTTTCCCGTATCTGGCCACGGCGTGCCCTGCACCCGCCCAGCCCCGTCGGACGCACGACTTGAAGCTTTCGTTGTTAGGTGATCCCGGTCCCGGGTCACCAAAGGCCACATGATCAGGGGCAGGGCGGGGTGCTGGGTGTGGAATGACGCACGAAGGGGGCGGTCTGTTACATGAGCGTGATGAAATACCACCCAGGGCGAGGCTACCTCCCATGACTATCAACGCTAAAAGGGCTGAGCAGCACGGGCCTCTTCAAGTACACGTATCTCCAGCACATATGGAGTACAGCAGGTGGGCCGCTCGCCACCGCTAGCCTCATGCACGGGCACATGGGCCCTGAGACTGCTAGCCTCGCACACGGGTACACGAGCCTGGCGCTGGGCTGTACGTGCGCCTCATCGCGTGCGGCGTGCAGGATAGCAGGATGGGGAGGCTCCGGAGGGCGAGAGAGATGACAACATCACGGCATCCTGTAGTCCGTGCGCTACTGTGAATGCGACGCCACTCCTTAGCGGACCTTTGACCCCGCTGGACGCGGTCCCCAGCCAATGATAGGCGATCGAGTCCCGTGCCCGTAGCGGCTCTCCACATCGCAGGCCCTCCGGGAGACTGTTACGAGCAAAGGGTTGGAGCCCGACAGGCGGCGAACAGTCGTTCTTGTCGGATCGTAACCTTGGTCTGCCCCGCCGCCCCTCACAACCCCGCCTGCTTTACTGGCCTGCCTGTCTGCCTGCCGCCTGCCTGCCTGCCTGCCCGCCTGCCCGGTCTGGCCGGCTGGCCCGGGTCTAGCAGGTCCATTCCTCTGAAGGTCTCGGTATTGGAATGGAGGTGATGGGATGGGATGGGTCGAGCGCGCACTGTCTGCTCTGCTCTCGCTGCGAGCAGTGTTTTGGAAGGCGGGAATACTCCCGCACTGAAAAAAAAAATATCTGTTTTGCGGTGCCCTTTACCCCGAAAAAGGGTGAAGTAGCACCAGTTTCAAAATTTTTGGGACTCGTTTCGAGGATTACGTAGAAATGCGTTTTAGAGGGTCCTGATCATTTTGGTATAGCTCTCAAAATGACTTCCCAAAAATTCCCAAACTGCTGTTACTTCACCCCTGCTTCTGGGGAAGGGCTCCCCAAAACAGGTATTATTTTTTGAACAGTGCGATTCCAGGGATTATTATTCTGCCTCTTTTTGGGGTAAATTCCTAAAAAAATTCAAAAGTAGGGAGAATTATTTTTTATTGAGAGTTTGAGCAAGATTTTCCTTAGAATTGATGAAACAGAGAATATTTGATCGCACAGATGGATACTGCTGTGTACATAATACTCTTCTAGCTTCATTATTCACATACAGAAGTGTTGAATAAACAGTTCAGTAGTTCTTGATCTGGAATCATCACCTTCCAAAAATAGTCTAATAATCGTATTTCTCCAAATATTTATTACCTCGAATTTGAAAACATTAAGTGTGAGGGACATTTGGTTGCGCTGCAGCGCAGTGGTCAACTTTCTGGTTTGAAGCGCCTGGACAGGACAAGTCCTCGACAGGTCTTCTGCCGTCTTATTGCGCGCCGTCACGGCAAGTAGGATCCTGAAACAAGACTGGCGTCGCGGGGTGGCGGTGGGGGGAGGGCTGGGCGAGCGCTGGGCGTGGTGGGCCGACGAAGGGACCCTCGAAAGTGTACCCATGGGGCGTTGTTCCTTCCACGAAATAGCCATCAACGTAACGAAACATATCCTACAGACTAACTTTGGGACCGGGAGTTGAGGCGTAGTGCGCAGCTGTTTTGTTGGCATGACCAATGTGTGACATTTCGATAGAAGTTAAATTCTGTCTGAGGTGTGCTGTATCGCGATAATGCAGCCACTTCTTTTTCCCTAACCCATGAAGTTTTAAGACATCACTCCACAGCCAAAGCCTTCTTTGTCCTCAAAGAAAGCCCTCAGACCACAAGCACAGAGCCTATCTCCCTGGTCAGAAAGGAGCCTGAGAGCGGGTCGGGCATACGGCTCCGCGACACGATCCACTCGCTGGCACACAGCGGACCGGCTACGGCCGGACCATGACCTGGTTATGACCCAGACAGAAAATCCACAACCCAGAGTCTTTGGCAACCTAACCCAAAAACAAAAGGAAAAAAAAAAAAAAAAAAAGTTTGGACATGATTTTGAAACTTCTTTTTTAAGGCGTTTCGAAGCTTCCCGATCATTTTGCAACAGATCTCAAAATCACCTCCAATTTTTTATTTTATTTTTTATTTTTATCTTTTACCCTTGTGTTTTGAGTTTTGATTTTTCTGTGCACAGAGGGAGACCGGGCCTCAAAAGCTGGCCAAAAATCACAAAATGAGTGGAAACCGACCAAACATTTTCTGAGAAGTGTGCACCAAAATTCCACCCCATCGCCGCTCGCGTCTGACAGTTTGTCTCTGTTTGTTGCAGGATGAACGTGTCCTTGACGGCCGTGGAGGCTGCAGGGGCGGGTCTCAGCCCCCTCGGCGAGCAGCTCGGCTTCCACGCCGCGGCCGCCACGGGCACGGGCATGAGCGTGGCCTCGGCGGAGGAGGAGCTGACCTTCGTCACCCTGGCCACCGGCTGGAGCAAGGTGGCGCGCCTCCTGGTGCTCGCGGCCATGTCCGTGGTGGGCTCCGTCGGCAACGTGTTCCTCATCAGCTCCATCCTCATCGAGGACCATCTCAAGAAGAGAGGTAAGACCACATCGAATTCACGTCGACACGACGTCGAAATTGAAATTTAGTCGTATGGTGTACAAAATGGCGTCGATACCAGTCAGAAATGACGTGCCGATTTTCTTTCGATGGATGAGATCGACGTTGAATCACTCATATTTTATTCCACAAAAAATCGACGAATTTTCGGCCGACCGTCAATTTGATGTCGATTCGATGTACCATTTCCCACTGGGTTTCGACGTTGACACGTAGTGAATTTCGACCATCGACGAGTACTATTTGAATATTCATTATGGCTTATAGCATCAGTGAGAAAGAAAGGGAGCGGATTCCAACGTGGCGTGTACCAGCTTCAATTCTTTGTTGATAGAATAGACAGAACTTTTGTTGCGAGGCGTTGGTTCTCGATAGGGAAGAGCGATGCAAAGCATCAAAGCGCGCCACAAAGTCGCCTGCTGCCTTCTATGTGAAGATCTGGGGCGTTGGTTCCAACTGGGACAGATCGCAATCGGGGGCAGCCCTGCCCTCCCTTAGGATTCCAGATTCAAGTAGCATCGTGCGAGCCGGGGCGGGGCGGGGCGGGGCGGGGTGGGGCGGGGCGGGGCGGGGCGGGCGGGGCGGGGCGGGGCGGGGCGGGGCGGGGCGGGGCGGGGCGGGCTGTTCTGGAGCAAGGCGTGTGATTGCACAGGATTTGGGCGCGCGAGGAAAGGAAAGTGAGGAGAGCGTGAGGATTGAGTATGAGAATGGAAGGGGTCGGAGTGGGGTGCCTGCCGGATGACGAGTCCCCAGCGAGAAGAGAGCAGGCTACGCGCTGCTGGCCTTGTCCCGTGTCGCAGTAGCGGAGAGGGAGGAGGCGGACCGTCAAGAAATAAACCTACGAACAATAAAGACGATATTGTGTTGTTTTTTTCCGTTCCGTTTCCTACAGGTCGGAATCAAATCTATACGTGGCACCATGAGCCAGCAGCAAAAGAGGGCAAAGTCCGACTTGCTCCGCTCCTATATATTCATCCTCACACAGAAAAAATAAAAAACCATAATCTTGGGCAACCCAACCCAGAAACCAAGGGCAAAAACAATTATTTTGGAGATGAGTTTGGAACCACTTCTAAAACGAGTTTCGAAGCTTCCTTATTATTTTGCAACATATCTTAAAATCACCTCCAAAGAAAAATCATTTTCTCTTACCCTTGGTTTCTGGTTTGAGCTGTCCCAGATTCTTGATTCTAGTTTTTGCAAGCTAATATCTCCCGTCCATGACAGTCTTCGTGTGTTGGTCGCAGGGAACGCGTTCATCGTGAACGTGGCGCTAGCGGACCTGCTCATCACGGGGCTGGTCTTCCCCGCGTCCACCGTCGTCATCCTGGCCGGCATGACGGACCTGGAGACGGCGTGCAACTTCCACTGGATCGTCGCGGTGCTGTGCTGCCTGGTAAGAAGCACATATCTCTGACCCAGAACAGAGTAGCTCATCGGTGCTCGGGAACTACATGTAGAGTCAAGGTCGAGAACAGCACTCTTTCGCCTGCCCTGAGTTGGAGTATAATACAGGAAATACGGCCTTTTCTCGCCCCTAGCTTCATTAACATCCAGGCTGTTTCCCAAGTAAAATAATTTAAAGATTAGATGTAATTATTATTAATAGTTTATTAAATTAAACCTAATCTAAACGTTATGTTTATAGTTTCAGTATTATTAGAATAAAGTTTTTAAGTACCTAAAGCGAATTTTATAAAATTTTGAATGATAATTAAAATATTTTATCCTTGTGTATCTTGGTTGCTTCTGTATCAATAATTGCTGCTGGCAAGTGAACTGACCTTTGACCTCCCGCAGGTGACCATGCTCACGTTCATGCTGATGGCCGTGGAGAACCTGATGCGGCTGTGCATGCCGCCGACCTGGTACGAGCACGTCACGCCGTGCAAGATCACGGTGCTCATCTGCTTCATCTGGGTGCTGAGCGGCGTCGTGGTGGGCATCCAGTCCGCCTTCCCGCTCGGCCCGGACTACTGCCACCGCAAGTAAGTGGAGGGGCAGGGTGCTCTTGTCTTGTTATACTGACCATAAAAGACTGGGTGGACTGGGTGGACTGGGTGGGCCTGAGAAGCGCTTACCGTGAGAGGGTAGCCGGCAAGGACTTACTCCGCTGCTGCTACCTGAGAATGCCGGTGACGTCATAAGGGCCGGCGACAGGCTGACGGGACGGCGGCGGCGGCGGCGGCAGTAGTCTCAGGGCGCCTGGGAGGTAGGCAGCCGGCGGACACCCATGTGAGCCGGTTGCCTACGCCTCCTGTTGCAGGCGCTCAGGCCTCGTTCAGCAGTATGATGAAATGAAACGCCCCAGGAACTGAACTTCACACTCAGCTGTGTTTAGGTCCCCGCCACTTATGCAGTGTTCCTGACGTCTAGGTTCGAGGGCTTGATGCCGTACCAGATGACGGTGATCGTCATGTTCATCCTGGTGCCGATGGCCATCACTCTGGTCTGCTTCGTGGTGATCCTGATCCACGTGCACGCCGCCAAGCCGCCACCGTCCTACAAGCCGCCCATCGCCTTCTCCTGGGACTACTCCCTCATGAAGACCAACTTCCTCTCTTTCGTCTTGTTCGTGGTGAGTTGAACACCTTGACAATCAGTGTTAAAAAAAAATAATTAAAAAATCGGCATCCCACCTGAGCAGAGTCCTTGTAACTTTAAGCACTGTAAAAAATATTACCTGTTTTTGGGAGCCCTTTTCCAGAAACAGGGGTGAAGTAACACCAGTTGTGGAATTTTTGGTGGTCATTTTGAGAGGTATACCAAAATTATCAGGACACTGTAAAACACATTTCTACATAATCCTCCAAACGAGCCCCCAAAATTTTGAAACTGGTGTTACTTTACCCCTGTTTGGGGGGAAGTGCTCCCCAAAACAGGCAACATTTTTGACAGTGAGGGAGGTCGGCTGGACGTCATTTCGACTACCATGCCTGCGTTATCACTGTGTGCTTGTTCCCCAGCTGTTCTGGCTGCCGTTCGGCATGGTGCTGGAAGTCAAGTCCATCGACCAGGTGGAACCCAAGGTGCTGTATTCGCTGGCGTGGGTCGCCCTCAGCCGGAGCTGCCTCAACAACCTGCTCTACTGCACGACGAACCGGCACTTCCGCGGCGCCTACGTCAACCTGTTCCACTACTGCTGCTGCAAGACGACCGTGTCGCTGTCCCGCCGGCCGCGGCCCGAGGCCACTCGTCCCACCGGGGACGTCCGCGTGCACATCATCCCGGGCTACAACATGTACTCGTACACATCGCCGCAGCGCGCCAGGGAGGCCGCCGCCAAGCCTAGCAACAAGCGTTGCGCAGGCACGACCCGCCCCGCCATGGGCAGGCCCGGCGGCCGTGAGGTGTACGAGCTGTGAGTTGTGCTTCAGAAGCTTTAGCGTCACGATTTACAGCGAAATCTTTGAAAATCCTGAGCGGAGTTCCGTCATATTAGCGCGTCATTTTATTGAGTTCAAGGGAAGTCCTTCGGATGTTCATCTTGACGCCTTTTGCACTTCGCTGTCCTGCATGGAACGCCATAACGTTATCGTGGGGAAACCCATGATCCCTTGATCTTTTCTTTTAATTTTAAATTCGTTATCTCGTTGAGATTATGGCGTCCTTTCTCCGCCCAGACTCTGTGATCTGTTTCTCGAGCATTGATGGTTGAATTTGTAATTCCAACTTATGGTGCAAGGCAATAGCGTATGTGTTTCTTTCCCAGGAATATTTTCTGGTGGGAGTCTACATTCTGATGGATCATTCTCAGCATAAACTGATTTTATCTCAAGATTGTACCAGTTCCTTAAGATTTGCATGCATATAATGAAAACTATAGGGAAGACCAAAGAACTTTGAAGACTTTCTGTTAGCTTGATTCATCTTTTTCTGACTGTGAGAAATATTGTTAACTTCAACAACAAAATCGCCGTCAATATTGATTCGATGTCATTTACATGTCGCGCTTCTCACTGTTGTCATACTTCTTATAGATGCGTTCCATTTTCTGTGGCAAGCCTAGAGCTAGAAATGCTATTGGTAGTACTAAGTTATTAGTGTCTAGTCATGTCTAAATGTCCTAGTGTATTTTCTTTGCCTATTTCAAAAGCGATAAGCCGCTGCATTGGAACTATAATTTTTTTCATGATGCACATCAGCTACAATAATTTTCATGATTATTGTACCACAAACAAAGTACAGGATTGTTGAACATTTTCTGAATAATGTCACATCTGTGATCATCGCTACTATTTATGCTTCAAAGACAATTATGCAGTAAGTTACATGTGATATATTAGTGGTTTTTTGCTCTTGCTAAGATTTATATTCCTTTTATGAGCAATGGAAGATTTTTTTTTCTTTTCCAGGCATGTTAGCAAATCCTTTAATTTTTGAAAAGGTAATCTCTGTGTTCAGAACTTTTTTTGTCTCAGTGATGCATCAGTGTTCTGGGAAGCAATCCAATTTAGACAAAATTTAGTATTTTTCTTTTACCTTGATTTTTGCTTGATTCGAAACAAAAACTCACATTTTTTTTGGTGCACTTGATAATATTTTCCCTGAAGTTTTTCTCCTTGACTGATAAATTTCAAATTAATTCTAAGTGAAAATTAGAAATAAATTTTAGTGAGTACAGTCAGTCTATTGAGAAATTTCCAGGGCTTACAAAATCATAAACTTCAGAACTTTTGCACCAACTTACTCAAGAGGATTGAAACATTCCACATATATTTTCAGGATTTCTGTTTTTCTAATCCTCCGATTCCTTCTGAGTCACCATTGAGACTCATGGAACAAAAGAAAGATGTCTATCTTACCAAACAAGGAATCAGAGACTAACTTTCTAATTTATTAAGTAAGACACATTCAGTGTGATCGAGGCTTGTATAAAAAATGTAATGCTTTTTTAGGGGCGTTGCTTCTTTTCTTTTAGACCGGAGTGCATATTGCACGTTTAAAGTCTAGACTTAAATGTGTCTGTGACTGTCTTGTACTGATTGTATCCCTCCCATGAGCAAAACATACTTTTGTATACATTTTTTAAATACTTTTTCTTGTGGAATTGTATATACAGGGTGAAAAGGATAGTTTGTAATGAAGAGCAACAATTATTTTCTTAAACTTAAATCAGATGTTCTATTTGCTCCCTTAGTAGAGAGCATACTGAACTGAGAGAAAAAAAAATTATGCTGGCTGCATTAAAAACAGAACATTCATGCACAGGATTCATACCAGAGTTGGTGATGAAAAGAATTCCTACTTCCATGGAATAATTCCCATCTTTTCTAAGTACTACTATTCAAAACGTCAGTTTTACTACCCATATGTGATATGATATGGTCTCATTGTGCATGCTATCCATTCATATTGGAACACTTCGTAGGTGGTTTAATTTCTGCAAAAGCAAAGAAACTTGCTTTCCATCTCTATTGGAATAAATTATGTGACATAATGCACATTAATCTTGAAAATTGACATGGATCACAATGAACAGCTTCTGTTGATTCCAGTTTTATAACTGTGTATTATGTCCAGCGGTCTGATATAAATGTTGCCAGGACTGCTATGTATATTACTTAAAGAGAAGCTTCATGTTTCAAGCTTATGTCAGTGTTACTGGTAGTATTGTAAATGTTACATTATATGAATAAAAGTGCTGTATCTGTGTAACATCTTGACTCTGTCTGATTTCAATGGGCAAGGTGCCCGGTAGGAAGAAATGTAGAAGATCGGCCAAGTTTTTTCACACCAAATGGCAACGGGACGTACTCCAATGCTCCTTTAAAAGAACATGGAAGCCATTGTTTATTGTTTGATAGTAATACGCGTTGACATAGGAGGAAGTAGAGGAAACCATGGCGCAATGGTTAGAGCCATCGACTTCTGCGCCGGGACCGTGGGTTCGTTGCTGGGCGTCTGCTTTTATGCCTGGTCAGACGTCGGAAGTCGGAACGTCTAGTGACCTGCCAAACGCGTGTTATACCGCCCCCCTCCTCACCCGCCCTTCGGGGGGTGGCCCCCCACCGAAATCATCGATTGCTTATCCTCTTTCCAGGACGTGCATGGACCCACGCGCACGTGTGCCTGGTGAAAGTACGGCGTGCCATCTAGCGTGAGACACA
>CABIKL010004060.1:0-10180 GCA_902196195.1 Aptinothrips rufus | reverse complement strand
TCCGCTCGGCTGTCAACCTCATTTGAAACTCCCTCCTACGACTAGCGGCCAGCGGAAGCAAGCGGCAGCCTTTACAGAGCCAAGATGGCAACACTGGGCAGCGAGACGCCCCTGTACGCCACTCTCTGTCAAAAGCAGAAGCGTTCAGCAGAATGTGAGGTAATTGAATTAATGTTGATCATTGGTATCTTACGGGTGCTGCATTCTTGTAAACCTCTTATCTTATCACAATTCTGCCGCTCTTTCATATGTCATCATATGTGCTCCTTCAATGATATGACTGTCTCTACCAATCTCGATTTTTCAATGTGAGGTTGGAATTGATTTGCTTTTCTATAAGCTGTCAACTTCTGTGTTGGCTTGTAATTATTGCTCTTGTCTTTTGTCATTTAGACCTCAAACATCCTCAGAGCAATGTGTGCTCTGCTGAAGCTTATAGAAGATGGACATGCATCAGAGCTGAAAGACTTCCTATCAAATAATTTAACGGACTTAAACTGCACAAACAAGGTAACCCCTGATCAAGGTGTCCTGATGTTATTTTCAACTCTTTTTGACGTGTGGAATCTATAACAATTTCTTGTATGTAATATATCATCTCTCCTCGCTAGCATGGTGATGGCGCAATCCATATTCTAGTTCGGCTCGGAGACCACAGTGCATTGAAGCTCTTACGAGATCATGGTGTTGACACCAACTTGACCAATAGTGCGGGTGATACTGCTGCTATCATAGCAACAAGACATGGAGATAAAGAAAGCTTACGCATTCTTGTCGATGCAGGAGCTGATTTATCCATCAGTAACAAGGTAAACTTTTCTGTGGATCTTCCACGCTAAGTCATTAACTCATAACTTTTGGTGGCACATCTGCATCATTTAGTCATTGGTAACTTTAATTAAAAATCTCATTCTCTTCAAATTGTAGGAGGGAGAGACATGCCTTCACACTGCATGTGCTCTAGGAGATTTGCCCCTTTTGTCCTTCATTTGCTCCCAGTCAAACACAAATATTGATCAACAGGATTTGGCAAGTGCTCTATATTTTGCATTAAAATCAATACTGATAGCATGTGAAGTTTATCTCATCCCTTTTATGCGTGTTAAAACTTATAGGATGGTAACAGCTCTCTGCATGTATCGTCCACTCGAGGCCACCTTGATTGCGCCAAATGCCTGATAGAAGCGGGCGCTACACTAGATTTGCCAAATTCTTTCTGTGCCACCCCTCTTCACTTGGCTCTTTGTGCAAGACACTCTCAAGTTGCCATGTACCTTCTTCATGCTGGTGCTGACTGTGATGTTCAAGACTGGGTAATTTTTAGCATTTTGACGATGACAAGAACCTTTTGATGTAAATATGTATTCTTCAAGAATAAATTCTGCCTCTTTAGGAAGGAGACGGTCCCATCCACATTGCAGCTCGTCAAGGTCTTCTCGCTGCTATACAAACTCTCTGTGCTTTTGGATGTAATGTGGATGTTGCCAATAAACAAGGTCTGACTCCTCTCCATCTAGCTGCTCTGCATGGGCACATAGAAGTTATAAGGTAATTAATTTTCTTCTAAGTGCTTTGGTTAGTGCATTATAATTTTTTATATCATTTGGTAACTTTATTCAAATATTTTCAGATGTCTGTGTCTGGCTGGTTGCAACACTGAAATAAGAAATGGAGATGGTATTAAAGCAGAAATAACTGCACTTAAACAGGGACACAATGGCATTGCGGAATTACTCAACAAATTGCGAAATGTAAACGAACGATGCTTTTTTAATGGCATTTAGAGTTGTACATAACTAATATTTTCTCTGTTTTTAGTTTCTTCTCTTTGTACAAAGTATCTGTTCTTTCCTAATTTTCAGAGTGTCCAACGAGAACAATTTACCAATCAACTCATTCCAACATCTCAGCCTATATCACGTGTCAATATCAAAGTTCTGGGGCATTCTGGAGTTGGCAAAACCACTTTGATTCAATCATTCCAGTCAGGATACTTTTCAAATTTATTGAAGCGAAGTAAAGCAAACTTACCAGGAGCTAACACCATTCTAAGAGGTTTGTATGTTCACACAGATCCAGTTACACAATCCTTTTAAATTGAATCTTAATGTGTAACTTTGGGAAGAAGAAATTGTTTCGCAATAATGTTTTTCCTTGAATGTACATGCACTACCCCAAAACTTTTTCTGAACATAATAGGTTTTTCATGCTAAACCATTCTGGCTTTATCTACAATTAAAGCTGAACCTGAAGTGTTATATTATTCAGGCAAAAATTAAGTTATGTAGTTTATATTCCTTGTAAGCATCACAATCCTTGTCAAGGTGGGACAGCTCAAATAAGACAGAAAGATATTTTCAGGAATAGCTCCAATTCCAAACAACACTCATATTGAGATGGACATCACCTCTCGGAGTAACTCATTGACGTTTGACACGTTCAGCTATCAGTATACACATGGTATAGCTGTTAAGCAGGTAATCCTGTAACCACTCTTAGCTTACATGCTGAACAGTAGAGAATGTGACAATTGTCGTGAAGTGTTCGCTTTATATGTTGACTTCTTTTTGCATTTTAAGTTAATGTAGCACTTTCAAATTGTAAAGCACACCAAAAGTTTTTATGAAAAGTGCTTTGATAGAAGCTGCATGTAATCTGTTCTCTTCATGCATTTGAACTTTCTATAGAATTGTCTATAACTTACAATCATCTGTAAACAAAAATCACTGCTTAGCTTAGTTGTGCTCTAAATGTAGAGTATTTTTAGTTTCAGAATACTTGACTTTCTCACCAAAGTCTTGAAACATTTCTCCCACTGCATGTTTTGTTTCATAAATTCTGAGACATTTACATAAAGCTTGATAAAATAGTATGAACTGTCTCTAAAATTTTGCATTTTTGCATTGTGTGAATTAAAAATAAAACTATGAAAATTATGACATGAAATGCTTAAGTTTCTTCTTGGGCATTTAATTCACTTCATTTTACATTTCTTATCATTTCAGGTTTCAATGTCTGGAGTTGGGGATCTCACATTTTGGGACTTCTCTGGCCAAGATACATATTTTATTGTACATCACCATTTCCTTGGCTGTACACGAAGCATTTATGCAATTGTCGTGAGCTTGCAGGATACTCCCGCTGTACAGTTCCAGCAGTCAAGCTTTTGGTTGAGCTTTTTACAGGCTCGCATCAGACCATCCCAAAGTATAGGTAAGACAGCAATGCTTATTTTTCTATTGTCAATCCTTATTCAAAGTGCATATGAAATAGGCTTTGAACTCACTGCTGCGCTGCCATGCTTATAATATATTTATGATGATAAATTTTTTACAGGCTATTGTGGCCGAGTTAGTAATCCCCTGCAAGTGATTCTGGTAGCAACACATCCGGACACTGTTCGATTACCAAGAGATGCCAACGGGGATTATTTCACTACAGAAGTTGAAGAACTTCTATCACAGCTCCAACAGCAGTTTCAGACAACTTTTCGTATCCATTCTGAACCTTTTATTTTGGATGCAAGAGCTCCAGGAGTAAATGTCATGCGTTGTCTTCGACAGCAATTAGCAGAAATGAAGCAGAATGTCATACATGTAAGTGCTTGCATTCCTCTTTTTCTTTGATTTTCCACTTCAAGTTCATCATCTATTCTTCCTGCTGGAGGACATACTGGGTTTTAGCCTTCGCATGTAATAGTTGCTTCAATTTTCTCCTTCATATGTTAGAGCCCGCTCCACACTCACCTTCCCCCCCTTTAACATAAGAGAGAGAAAATGAAGTAAGCTAAGCGCTGCAAAGTCTCTTTGTATCTATAATCATTGTGTTTTGAAAGCTGCATTGAAAGTGATCATGATTGCACACTATGTAAGTTTTCTGCATATTATGCGCATAATGGCTTTACATGTATTTACACTACAGCAGGATAGAAGCCACCAGCCTGTAGCTGTCGACAACATCAACCACAAGGAGTATTCATTGCTGTCAGCATTTCCAGTTTCCGTGGTACCTGCTGTACAATTGCCACATTTATTCCCCACTGGCAGTAAGGTGTGTTCAGTATAGTTTCAACACATGTAGATCTAAAATATGTAATTTATCAGATTGTGAACTGTTCTTCGGTAAAATGTGTTAAATCAATGTAACTTTGTTGTCGTGTGATTCCATTCTGATTTGTCCGCCGACTATCTTGTACAATTCCCACCTTATTTTTGTTTTGAGCTCACAATAACACCCTGTAGCTGGCATATGTGTGATATTGTACATCACACAGACCATTTATTTAAGAAATGCACTAAACATCATGGGTCCTAATGCTTATATTGTTTGTGTTTGAGTTTTCATGTTTCAAAAAGTATTTAGTATTCTATATCTTCTTCAGTAAGACGGATGATTTTGTACTGCAAGTTGTATTTTGTGGTTTATTCTTGTGAATTGTGAAATTAATTATTCATACATAATTTCTGAATTAACTTTTGATGCACGCCAAGTCTTCTGAGGTTTCTTGTTTTCACCAAATATTCTTCACGCTGTGCTACCTTGTTTAGATGGTTTTTTTGTTTTGATTATAGTAGTGATTGAATGACTTATCTGCTTTCATCAATTTTATCTGCTTTATAGCCGTTATTCATTGTAAATTTTGAGCCTCTTTCATCATTCAGCTCCAGAATGTGTGGTTTTACGGCAACATGTTGAATGTTTTGCTACCTTCATCATAGCAAGGTGGGCGTTTTTTGCCCTATCTCGCATCTGTGTCATGTCAAATTCTTTAAAGCATCAATCAGTTTATTTTTGTGACCTACTCAAAGGAGTGAGGTATTTTTGTCTGTCTCTTGTCCTTTTAAGAGGAAGATTCTTTTTCACTGCTAATTTGAATTTACTTCCTCTTCATTGTTTTGTCTTTTGATTTTAGGGCATTCCAAAGTACACTGGGTTTCTTGAAGGTGTCTTAAGTTGGTTACAAACTGCTGTGCTTCAGTATGAAGACTTTCCCATCATGGATTGGCATACTTTCCTTCATGCAATACGAACCAATGTGAATCCATTGGCAGGAGAAGAGCATGTCAGAGAACTTTGCTTTCAGTTGCAAACTATGGGAGAAGTAAATTTTTATCATTAACTTTAAGAGTAGAGGCTGAGATTTTTAATTCAATCAACATCCCTCAACCCAACTTTAATTTTTCAGATTCACATTCTACATTGGCGACCCCAAGATGTAGTGGTGTTATCTCCTCATTGGCTTTGTGAAGATATAATCGGAAAATTATTGTCCATTGAATTTATTACATTGGCTCGCATCACGGGATGTTACACCATTGAAGATTTTCAAGCTGCCTTTACGGAAAGTGATGCTTCCAAACTCCTTGTGCTCCTAGAACAGCTTCAGCTTTGTACACATGTGAGTCATGTAGAAAATGCAGTTTAATTTCCATTCTTTTGTTACTCATATTGTTGTTTCTTATTTTTTGAAGTTGTATGTCAATATTCCCCTGTATTTGCAGTGTGAAAATGATGGTGAACTTGAATATGAGTTTCCTTGTTATAATATGGTTGAAACCATTGAAGGATTGTGGGATTCTCATGACTTTCGCTATGGAGATAAAGCAAGTTACATTGGGCTCCGTTTGAAGACACCAACTGGAACCACTCATTTACTGCACTCAGTTTTCCCAAGAATACAGGCAACTATCTTCGAAATGATGATGGATTCTGTTGTATACTTCTTCAACATCAGTTTTTGTCAGAAAAGTACTAATAGAAGCTTCTGCTTTTTTAGGTTCAGTTGAGACTAGCAACAAAGCGATATGCAGATCCTGAATGTGACCTTTATCAGTGGTTTCGTGGATCCAAATTGTGTGCTGGAATTTTGGAGAGTTTGATTACTCTCGAATCAGATGAAGTTTGTGGAGAGTGTATTGAGATAAAAGTACGAGGACCAGAGGGAACTGGAATGGCTTGTTTCTATTTTATTGAAGAGTTGCTTGGTATTGTTCAAGTGGTAAGTCTATGGTCTGGGTGCTCTATTTATTTAACTTTTTCAGCAGAATTTTTGTTTTAAAAAGATATTTATTTTGTCTTTTCTGTAGGTTTTATCTGAAGTTTGTCCAAGTCTATACCTAGAAAGGTTTGCTCTCAGTGAGCGCCAGTTAAGGAACCATGCAACACCTTATTGCTTTTCACCGGTTCAACTTGCGACTGCTTTGCTGGATTGTGATTTGAGTATTTGTTTGCATAATCCATGGCTTGAAGCCTGTGAATCAAGTTCAACAGCAGACGAATCTCTTTTAAATCTCATTGCTTGTGGTACTCCTGAGGTTGGTTCATTGTTTTGATTCTTCAGTAATAACATTAATATATGGTTGATGCCTTTTTGCTTTATTTTGTCATATTTGCAGGTTGCAGATGTCATGGTCTTGTGGCCCACACTCCCTATACGAGAACTAAGCATAGGGTGTCGCAGAGCTCTCAGTGCATTGATGGACCCCCCTGACCCCCTCGGGAAGGATTGGTGTCTGTTGGCCGTTCAACTTGGACTCAATGACAGTGTTGCTCACTTGGATGCAGCTGTGCATCCCTCTCATCCTACGCAGATACCTACTCTAAGCCAGACCAATGCTTTGTTGGACCGTTGGGCTCAGACTGATGACAGTGATGCCACACTAGGTAAGCAATACGAATTAACGAAATTTTCCTTAACAATTATATTTTTCTTCTCTACTTGAATCTTAAACTATTTTGACATCATTGTTCCTTCTCTTAGGGAAGCTTGCTCGTGCTTTAATCTCATTGGGACGTGATGACGCGGTTGATTTGCTCCTGAGGTCGGTGCCATTGTATCAGCTAATAGATACAGAAGAAGAGGAGAAAGAATGTACTGAATCAAGTTCAAAGACTGTTATGTCACCCACAAATGGTGGAAGAATTAATCTTTCCCGATAAAATGAATGTTAATTGTTTATCTCCCATCTCACTATTTTTTTCTTCCTCTAGTTTACACACTTGCACCTTTTTGTATTGACTTTTTAAATGTTGTTGATTTGTAGCAGCAACGAATAGCAGTTAGGATTAAAAATCTTAGAATCATAGACTCTTCACTGCTTTTAAGGATTTGATAAAAAATTTGTTGTTTTTGTTTGCTTCACATTAACTTTTGTTAAAATTTACGGTGGTAGCAAATATAACGCAGATTTTGCTTACCATCCTAAGTTTTTATTTAATTTACTTGGAATGTATTTGATATGAAATTTCAGCCTAAGGGTTTGAGTGATATTTTAGCGTAAGTGACCTAATAATAAGGATGATGAGAGCCTTTATCAAGATGGTCACTTATATCTATTGATTCTGTGATATGTTAGAGTATCATGATTTGCAAAACAGATAACAAAATGTGAGGAAAGGAAATACTTACTTCTACTTTTTGCCACAATTTTCTAAAGCTTAGTGACATTCCAGAAATTTTAACAATGCTGTATTTCCTCTTGCACTGACCTTGTGATTCTTTTTTTTTTATGTTGTTTTTGTGCGTGTGTGTATGTGTTGATGGTGTAATTAAGAAAAAAACTTCACTTTTTCAGAAGTTTTTTTTTAAAACTTTTGTAAGTATAAAGCTAACATGTGATGTAATAATAGTGTTTGTATCTTGAAAAGTAGTTTGATAATGGAAACCTATTTTTGCTCAGCATTGTTGATGCCACCAATGTCAATTTAATGTGCACAATTTTTTTGAGATAGAGGTATCATAGTAACTTAACAATAGAAGGAGGTATCAAGGACTGAACAATAAATTGAATTGCTAATTATCTGCTTAGTCTGTTTTCTGTTGAGGTGTTGCAAAATATCAACTCACGGAATTGAATAAGTAGTCAAAATATCCTAATCAAGGCAACTTCTGCATCTTGATTACCCACTTGAATTTTGCTGCATGTATGAGATCAGTGTAAAACTGGCCCCCAATGATAGATTGTCATCGCAGTGTTTTCTAATCATGTATTTTACCATATGCTCTAAATTAGCACCTATTAAAATTTTCTTAATCCTTTTATTGTAACATATTTGTGTCAAAATAGGCTGTGGTTTTTACGATTATTGACTGTGGCCATCTCATGCTGAAAGCAATTTGGAGTAATTTGTGGGTTTTTTCTTGATGTGTGAAGTTTTGAACAAAAAACATGCAACAAACGTCGTTTACAGTCAAAACGTTTTGCTCAGTCTTTAACAATTGTTTATAAAGACTGTTATTAACATAAACTTTCTTTTTTCTCGCTGTTTTTGAAATTGCATATCAAACTGCTTGCGCTATTTCAGACAAAAGGCTTTTAGTTCTTTTTTCAATGTTTGCATTGTGTGTTTTCGTATCATGTTTATTAATAAAGATTCTTTGTAAGCTTCAAATTTCGGTGTAAAATCCTACTCCTTACAGCCTTTTTGGTGATTCAATTCATTCTTAGCAGGTTCTGAGCAGTTTTTTTAATGTGGACATTTGACTGTTGAGCAAAGAACAGTAAGGAGTTGCAAGGTATTTGTTGCTGACTTCTCTCATTTTGTAACTTTTAGATGATGTTTGTACCACCTGCATCATCGATATTTAAAAATATTCATGTTGCTGTACAATCAGGAGATATAATGTTCTCAGAATAAAGCAGGAGAATTTCAAGCAATTGACTTTGCTCACCTTTTAAGCACAACAAAGTAAACAAATGGCTTTTATGGCCCTTCATACTTAGATCGTTTCTTTAACTGTTGTGAATGGTAAATTATAGTGAAACAACATCACATTCTGCTCTGAAAAATCTATGCAAATGAATCTTAGTTGATCTCAATGATTGCACATTGTCGTCAGTGGGTTCATGTTGAATATTTTACGAAAACTTCATGGATTTCCATTTTTTTCTTTCAACTTGTGGGTGTGTTGATCTTTAAAAAGAGTCAATGCAGATACAAAATCTTTTAAAATAAAGTATGAATTTATTGAACCACAAATTTGTTGGCTATGCACAGAGACATACATAAGCTTGACAGCTCACAAGCTGAAAATCAAAAAATATTTAATTTCAATAACTATTTGAATTCAGAACTCAGATTACATTGCTGAGGAAGTTGCAGGTGCTGAGGGAGCTGTAGCGCTGCGGGCAAATTGCACGACGAGTGGTTTGTCCTTGAGTATATAACCATTGGTTTCATCAAGGGCTTGTTGTGCAAGTTTTACACTTGGAAGTGTAATAAAGGCCTGACCTTTCATTCGCCCTTCTGTCATTAAACGTACATCATACCTATAGACAGTAAGTGAAGAAAACATAAACTAAAACTAAAATTTTAGTCACAATTATAATTATTTGAAGATCTACTAACATGTTGGAGGCCGTTTCATCACTTGCATCATCTTCAGACTTCAGGTAACGACGATAGATGAAATGCAAGTCTCTTGCTACAGCATGTTTTGATACATTTTTTACATATAGACGGCAAGAGGGTGCACCCGGACTATAATTCTTGAACACTGGTAGTACTTGTAAGTCTGTAAAGAATGAAGCAAAACTTATTCATGGCATACCTAAAATTGAAAGTGATGCAACATGATATTTACTGCATGTTAAAATATCAGACCTTTCTGAGGAATTTTATTAGATGCCAGTTGCTCTGCAGATATTACAGAACCGTCTTCGCCATCACCACCGGGCTCTTGCGAGTCGCTTTTAACAATGCCCTCAGACTGTTTTACAGGTGGGTGCATAATACCAAATCCAGAATCATTTTTATTAGATAGATTTGTAACATTGCAAATACTTTCCTTCTCCGATGGTAAAGAGACAGCAAGTCTTAGTTCGATTTTCTTAGCCTGCACCTCACTCTCAGTTTTCTCAAAAACCTCTTCAGGCCTCAATGTCACTGATACCACTGAGGTTGATTCAGGAGGAAGCATTGGTTTAATGAAACGTGGTCGCTTTAATGTCTTTACTTTTTTTCTATGAAGAATTCGTTTGGCAGATGAGGAATCTGGGGTACTGAGCACTGGTTCCTCCTCACTTTCCATTTCAGATTCACTGCTTGATTTCTGAACCCAGGGTACATCCGTCTGAGTGCACTGATCATGGGTGCATTTCAAACAACCATCCTAAATATATCAAAAAGAAAATTGTTCAAAGAAAAATATTAGAATCTTTTTTTTTTTTTTTTTTTTTAA
>CABIKL010004059.1:0-10181 GCA_902196195.1 Aptinothrips rufus | reverse complement strand
CAGCAGCAGCAGCAGCAGCAGCAGCAGCAGCAGCAGCAGCAGCAGCAGCAGCAGCAGCAGCAGCAGCAGCAGCAGCACCAGCAGCAGCAGCACCAGCAGCAGCAGCAGCAGCAGCAGCAGCAGCAGCAGCAGACCCCTCCCCTCCCTAACGATTTGGGTAGGCTGCTGGGACCAACTCGCTTTCGGATTACAGTATTCGAATTAAATGCTACCGACGACGATTCCGTCGTTTATTCGAGAGTAAGAAAACGGCCCCAGCCGGCCGGCCACAAGGCGAAGCCCCTGGGCTCCCAGTGCCACAGACCCTTCAATTACTGCCGCCACTACCGCCTCTCTTTTACTCATACTTTTAACTGCCAATATAATTAGCCCTTCTGCTCCGTCCCGGGCCCATGATGGGTAGCATCGCAACCCTATGGTTTGCCTTGCCCCCGTGAAAAAAGAGGTAAACTGAGCGATTGACAGACACACCGCTTGGCGTGGTCGCTAGCTGGAGCGGGGCGGGGCGGGGCGGGGCGGGGTGGGGCGGGGCGGGGCGGGGCACACCGTGTGAGTCACCGCGGAGTAAACGTGCTGTTCATGCCGCCACCCGTGTTCTGAAGTAAAGTCTACCTAGGTATCCAGTATCCAGACGGGTAAGTTATATGACAAACACTTCGAGTCAATTTCCCGTTGTGTGCAATGAAGCATGTGAAGGTTCTTATTTACAGAGTGCACATGTGCGTTGTGTCTCTTCGCGTCGCTTTCACGACACGGAACCGATGATACTGATCAACACCAGTAAGTTTTATCGGTAGGCCGTCGGGGCGGTGAGGGTTGGCGGCGGGCACTAGCCACCTGACGCCAGGACGGTGTCCTCAGAGGGACCAAGGCCCTTCCCAGAACGATCCGCAGAGACCGGGGCACTCCCCGCCCCCCTCCCATCTCCACCCCCACAGGGGGTCCCTTGCAACCCCTCAGAGCTCGGAGCTACCCTGCGCTGTCCCTGCAGGGCCCGTTCCTGTTCTGTCCTTCTCTCTGTAGTTGGTGCCTGGAGCCTGGCCGTCCCTTCGTCCCTTCGTCCCGCATTCCCTTTCCCTTCCGTCGCGTCCACCTCCGCCTCCGCGCGGCTCGACGCGCGGCCACCATGGAAAATATGAAATGGCTTCACTTTGACTTGGGAGGCAGTAAAATGTTGCATTTTATGTTCGGTGGAGGCGCGCGCGACCCGGCGGGGCCCTGCTGCCCCGCAGGACGAGGCGGACCCTGCAGGACCTGAGCAGTGCAGGATCCCGCAGGACCATCCAGGACCCTCGTAGGAGTCGAGCGCCCCCCTCTCCTTCCAGAATCCGAGTCCTCCCCCTGACTCCGAAATGCCGAGCACCGCCCTTAGTGAACGGAAAACGCGCGGGAAATAACTGATCAGATCTGGGGGCCGTTTTTCAGGGTGGCTGCCGAGCGGCGCACTTCGAGACCTCATTTCCTCCTCGTGAAAAATGGCGGCGATTTAATACTTATGTGATTTTGTTGCGAGAAGGAGCTACGCTCCATGTTCCAATGTTTCGAGTATCATGAGACCAAGCAAGCTCTTCTTTCTTGGTATGTATGCAGATATAGTTGGTTTGTCCGTGACGTCACTTTCTGTGGAGAGCGCAGGAGTAGTCCCTCACTCGAGTATTCTCTCGTATAAAGGTTCAATGTATTCTTTCGTATTCATTCTGTTATCTTCAACAAACGTTCCCCAAATTTTTCATTTAAAAACGCGATTAATTGGTTGACTTCGTGAAAAATCACTCAAAATTTAAGAAATTGTCACGAATTTTCTGTGTATTCTCTCTTTGTACACGATCGTTAACGGCGAGGAACCCCTCAGAGCGGAGCAGTCCCACCGGAAGCGGCTTCCCCGCTGAGTTCACGGCGAGCTGGGCCAAGTAGTCGGCAACATTAGCATTCGAACCAATGAGCGCGCGCCTCCAAGCCAAGTCGAGCACCGCGCCGCGCAGTGCCACGCCACGCCACGCCACGCCACGCCACGCCACGCCACGCCACGCCACGCTCGCGATATCGAGACCTGACTCCCGCGCTGAGTTCCGATGGAGTCAGAGCCCCGCGCGCGGCGGATTGAGGCAGGTCGGGATAGGCACTCTGCGGCCGGAGCGAAGGGACCCTCTTCAAGGGAGTAGCACCAACCCGCAGTGCCATCGCGACTCCAAATGACGAGCAACTTTTCTCGAGGGGTCAGTCACTCGACTAAAATGTGTACTATACCTAGGATTACATTGATCATATCGGATTTTAGGCAACAAAATCGACTTTCGAGTCGACAATTTTAAAATTTTAGTTTCTTGTAGTCTGGTCTGTTTATGACAAATGCAGTACTGAATTGCTCCCGTTACCTTCTATTTCTTTCGAAAGCGATGTAAAATAAACATCGATATATCTAACAAAACTACAGAAATGTTGTCCACATGATTACATGACTGCGGCATCTCTATCTCAACAATGCCGTCCTGTCGCTTCTTATTATTTCGCACGAAGTATTAAGGTATGAACAGCAACTTCATCTGACATCAGTCTCACACCAGGAGTGCAATGCTCACATGCTTATGTCATGACCATCCGAACACTGAAGACGATGTGCGGAATTCGAGCGCATCTCACGCCGTAAGATAAGTGAGATTCGTTTTCCGCGTTGGTCGTTCACAGAACAACAATGTTTCGGGGCGTCATGGTGGGAATGACTACATAAATATTTATGTGGGGACAGCGTGTTACTCCTGCGTCTAATTAACTTCTTGCTCAGTGGACCGCTGTACTTCTCCACACAAAGGATACAACATCTCAACGAAGATGCAAACTAAAGACATGATCAGTGTTGTGAGAATGAAACAAGCTAACTTAGCACCTCATAATATAATGATTTCGTAAAGGGACTTGGGAGGCAAATTACGAATAAAATTGATCACATTCATACTAAAAGCACATTATGTGATTTCGATAGAAGTAATCTGGAGCTTGCACCAGTTTTCCGGTTTCGAAATTACAAACGATATTGTTTGACATCGACTGCGAAATTTCTCACTGGGACAGGAGTCGCTCACTGCTGAAGCTAGAAATTCACCTCGTGGCTCGGAAAGGCACATCTATCTGATTTTACCGCAATTTAAATGTGATTTAGGCCACCAGTCGCCTAGAGCAGCCATTTGTCTTCATTGTTCGTCCCAATCAGGTCCCAATGCTGGGTCGCACAGCCATGCCACTCATCTCAAGCATGCATCTCTTTCCGGCATTTGCACGAGGAATCAGAAGGCCTGTGAATAAAACGATTATGTTGAACGTTGAAGGGAAGGAGACAAAAAAGAAAGAAAAGGCTAAGGAATCTCAAAAGCGAGTGGTCGACGACTTGACACAACATCGGATGGGCGGTAAGATGGTATCTTGGCTTCGCGGTCGAACGCATAAGGGGATAAGAGACGAGAGTCGTTGTTTCTCGCTGTCCTTGTATTGGTTCTTGCTTCTTTGGAAAGTGAACTCTCTTTCCAGTCGTTTAATTGCAGTTTGAACGAGTTAATTAATCTCAGCTGTAAAAAAACATAATCGCGTTAAATTAAGTTGAGACGGACCAAATGTTTTCTTACACATTTTACTAAATTTGTTTGAATCAAAACATTTCTTTTTTTATGGGGAACATGCGATTGAGCTGGAGTCATTTGGTGTTTTTTTTAAGGAACGAGAGAGATGACAGGGTTAGGTTTCAGTTGCGCGTCCCTCTCGCACTCACACAAGCTCCATAAGACGCCATCTCACGTTTTCCAGTCCTGCCCTGAGTTTCTACCAACGTGAGCTCTGACACTTCACAGCTACTTACGACTGGATGACTAGACAACGTGCGACGCGGCCATTAGTCTTACAATCCCCTGCTAACTGTTATTCATACCGTAAGCCCGAAAGCATCACAGTCTTGTCTCGTAAAAGGCAACTAACATTCAAAGGATATGATCCTAGGACCCACCCTCGCAACTTACGCATTGCAGCAGTTTGCCAAAAGTTCATGGAGCAGAAGCGAGCAGCAGTCAGTCCACCTGGTCGTGGCGCGCAGAGCTCTGAGCGGGTTGGGTAGGGCCCGCATGCATGTCGGCCGCGCCGCGTCGAGTTGGGTGTGTTCGTGTTCTTGTCTTGTTTTGTCACCTTGAGCGGCACCTTACTCAGGCAGACCACGCTACGAGAGAATCGTCCATAAACCACGTGACTAATTTTTTCCAGGATTTGAATTCTAGTAAAGTAAAAAGAAGATTCTCTTTTCGATCTCCACACTGTAAATGCAAGGTGTTTAGAGGGTGCCTCACTCATGTGTTTCCTCGTACACGCGTTCGATATATTCTGTTGTATTATTTTGTGTTCACTTTTATTCTCTTGTATTATTTTGCATTTCTTTGTATTCTTTTATATTCTTTTGTATTCTTTCGTATTCTCTACATTATTTTGTGTTCTTTGTATTCCCATGTACAGTATATTCACTTGTATTCCCAGTAGTATTCTTTTGTATTCACATCTCTTGCATTCATTCGTACGCTCAGTCAACTAGTGAGGCACCCCTCAGCTTAGATAGAAAGCGCCTAAGGCGTTTGCACCCAAAACCGGTAATGGAGCACCTGCGAGAACACCTGAAACGCGTTACCTGTCTAAGCCAGCAAATAGCATGGAGCGTCTGTGCAGTACTACAGCCGCGCTGTGTTTCAGCGATATGCTCATCCTCTATAAGCTCCTTCTTCTTTGCGGACACTGAGAGTGGCTGTAGTATTGCACATTTCACATTATGTGCGTCGCGGCGTGGACAGCGCCATCGAATTGACAGACGTGTCACGGCCGCTTCGGCCCACCCCGCCCTGCCCCGCCCCGCCCCACCCCACCCCACCCCGCCCCGCCCCGCCCCGCCCCGCCGAGATCCGTCCCGCCATTACGATACGATACGATGTTGCGGCAGGTCAGTTTCTATCGGGGCCACAATCAGCTTATCGCCCATAACGTATCGTTGTGGCGTTAAGCAGGCAAAAGTGATTGGAGGAGATCCCTTTTCACTCAAAGGCTGTGCAGCCGGAGGAGGAGGAACTGTGATGGTATTCCCATTTCCCATCTCATTTTCTTTTGCGTGCAAAATACCATGCCTTATTAAGTAGCAGGTTCGTAGATATACAAACATTTCGGGGGAGGTTTGAATGCAATGTGGGTTGCCTACCTACCTCGCCGTGCCACCCGAACTAGCACCCGAACCCATCCGCCCGACCCGTACCCGCCGACAATTCGGGGGGTTTCGAACGAGTAACCCCCACCCCCTTATCTACGCTCCTGTGCCTGGAATTTAGAGCAAAAAGAGGCAACTAACGCACCAGTACCCTAGTGTGAAGATGTTTTGCTCTTTTGCAGCAGGAAAACACATTTTGCTTACTGTGACAAATTAACAAAGTAGTCTTACACACTGAGGGCTGAGGCCGCGGTGTCCCGGGTCAGGCGGCGCAGAGCGCGGCCTTGCTGCGAGTTGATTGCTTGCTCGGCGATGCACGGAGATACCTGTGTTTTGACAGGAGGCCTCGTTATCAGGCCGTCGCAACAAACCATCTTACCGCACCAGGTTCGCTTGCTCGCTCGCCTGACAGCTGGTCACAAACGAATAATCCAAACAGTTTTCATAGTGATGTTACATTTTTGACGACGTTGTGACTCGCTTTACGATGGCATCATTCTTTAATTACCCGGTGACATTTTAATACTAATCTCCCGCGGGCCATCGCATTCCACGTCATTCCCCGTTCTGACGAGCAGGGCCGCGTGGGCTGGCCTAAAGGCTGGCCGGGCTGGCCGGGCTGGCCGGGCTGGCCGGGCTGGCCGGGCTGGCCGGGCTGGCTGGCCTGGCCGGCCGGCAGGCTCCACTGATGTTAGATTACCTGCCTCACAGGATATTCCTAACTCCAGTGACACATCTCGGTGAAGGACGTGCACCGCTCTGCCCTCTGGATGCTGCATTCCAAACAGCACTGGACCAGCTAATCTCCCGGCTATCTAGGGAGCAACTGATGGGGTGGGGTAATATGCCTGGCTGCCCTGTTCAATAAGTGCCCTGGATGCTCAGTTCACTCGCTGCGAGCACTAGCCCTGCCCTGCCCTGCCCTGCCCTTCCCTATGTCCTTCCCTCTCTGCCCTTCCGTCCTTCATTCCCTCCTCCCTTCCCCCCTTTCTCTGGAGCCACCAGACGCACGTTCTGATGTGTCCACGCGGAGAGGCACGCCAGGAATCTTATCAGATTCCATGCAGCTCGGTCCGGAGTGGACAGCAGCCAGACGGGGCGAGTCCCGGGCGCAAAGCGCGCGAAGTTACGTGCAGCTTTAGTCCACGGCACCGCCACACCTAACGACCGCTGGAGCCCATCGAATAAAAAGAATACCGGACACTGTATGAAAACTTTCGTCTGCGCAGATAATATAACTCATACTGTGACCGGTATTCTTTGTTCTTCGATTCACTCCAACGGTCGTTAGGTGAAATATTCTATCCTCATAGTATCATATATCCATCAGAGGACACGAGAATCGAACTGCGGCGGTTTAGAATCGAACAGCCGATCTGCTTGGAATAGGTTACTCAACCCTCCCCTCTCGCCCGGCGTATGGACACCGTTCTGTTCTTCTTACTTCCGCTTCGAGCCGTCTTTGGAGTCCTCTAACTACGTACAGTAACTTCTGACTGAAATGCGCTTTTCTGTAATGATTGCCGAACCTATCTATACACCTGCTGCACTTTCTACATTTCCTCCGACAAGCACAAGGGATACTTTCTCCCTTCTCCGACCTAACAAAGTCGCATTTGTTCCGATTGTCCCGCTTGGCGTGGCGGTGAGCTGCGTTGTGGTGCGAGGCGTGGCCTGGCGTGGCGTGCGGTGCAGAGTGGGCTGCGGGGCGGGGCGGGGCGGGGCGGGGCGGGGCTGGGCGGACCGACAGTGATAGATGACATCAGCTGAGGCCCGCCGGCGCAAATACCGGGGCAACAATCACACCATACAGGTAAGCAGAGAGCCTTTTGGTTTTCGTGGAATTTGGAAAATTTGAAGACAGGTTGCCAGTAAACTTCCCGCCAAAACGTTCATATCTACAGTAGTTATTTAATGTTGTTGACAGTGTGAGCGTTTGAGAGCCAAAAAAGGTGTTGACATTCGACCCATGTTTTATACAATCTCAAAACGAGGTTAGTTCCGAGAGGTGGACGCGATGTTGAAATCGTCGAGTCGACATCGAATTGACATCGTTTGGATGTTGCGTTTTTCTTACGGTTTACTCCCGAATCATTTCAATTTTTAAAAAAAACGTTCTGTGAATAAATGTAATAAATAACATTAGAAATCATTGAGATTTTGGCATGCGGCAGTCGATCAAGTTTTGGCACGCCCCATCCCTTCCCTTCCCTCGCTTCGACATGGTCTCTTGGTGCGGGTATCAGGAATGTGTTACCAGTAGTGACACACGAGTGTCATAACGTTGAGGAACGTGGTGTAATGTATTGTGCGCAGGTTCACGACGTTTACATTTCGCTCACTGCCCGGCAGAGGGCGGTGCGGGCGTGCGGAGCAGGGAGTACGATGGCGGCGCGGCCAATTATTATGCAAATGCCGTGTGTTGCGTTATTATGAGCGTGAACGAAAATAAGTGCAGATATGCATTTCACACGCGGCGCCGTCTGAACGCTTGTCAGCGCGGTCAGCCAAGGCCCGCCCAGTCAGTGTCTTGTTTGTATTCATAGATCCGCGAGCCTCTGAGGTGGCGGAACAACCTGAAGAGCGCAAGGATGAACAGGAAAGACAGCCCTTCGGCTTGGTGCACTTGATCAGACTCGCTTTAATTTTAATGAAATAATAACTTTTCCTGCTTAGCATAGTTCAAAGAAGTGTGCTTGGCGGATATTACTGCTGGAGAAAAGGGAAATTCAAGCAGCCGGGCGGGGCGGGGCGGGGGTGGGGCGTCCCAGCGGGGTGGGGGTGGGGGTGGGGCCCGCAGCCGTGTGTTTGGTGGAGGAAAGGCGGTCTAATTAGGGGGTACGAATACACGCGGGGTAGCGCGCGGCGTGGCGAGGCGTGGCGAGGCGCGGCGCGGCACTTCTTGGCACGCAACGGCTCGCTTACCGCCGCTCATTGGCTGTCGAGGCGTGTCCGCCCGAGGCGCGCTCTCTGATTGGTCCGCTGCGTTGCGTTTGGAAGCAGGACAATTACCTCCCTGACGCAAGAAAAGGACTTTTGGTCAGTGGCGGCGTGTTACAGTCGTGTACGCGGCCGATCCCCAACCCGCGATACGCCGCAATGTGGAACAATGTCGCCTGACCACGCAGGAGTGTGTCCTCACCAACACTATTGGACAGGGTCGCCTACACTTCCAAATAATACCGAAACAAGAACACATAGCAGGAATCTTTTACTTTTAAGGTGGCAAAGGCCACGAGAACTACTCTCTAAATGTGGAGAAACTTTTTTATTTTTCGGACATAGTAACGTTCCTGTACATAACTGGAATTAGGACAATTTTGTTCCACAAGATCACACAATTTTTGCCAAACTTTTACAAATTTGTCTCTGATTCTAGTTATGTTTAAAAACGTTATTAAGTCAGAACAAAAAAGTTACGAGACATTTAGAGTGTATGACAAGAAGGCGGTGGTCTTCTTTGGTCTTCCCTCTCAAGCGGGAAGGACAGCCCTAACCAATGCAATCTCCGCGCATCAAACCCTTTGCTCACCTTGTTTATTCCATTCCCTTCGGACCCACCCACCGCCACGCTCACAATGTGCAATCGCAAGGTGGCAATTGCGCGCATCCTGAAATTAACTGCTTGCGTGAGTTGTTTACACTCACTTTGCTCGCTTCACTGCCGACTTATGATTATGATAAAGGAGAGGGAAGCAGGGAAGGATCCGCGCGGGTCTTGTGCAAGGCGCAGCGGAATGAATCACATAAACGCTGAATATAAAACTGTTTTGAGTTGAGGCGGCGGCGAGCAGCAGGCAGAGCGGTGCGACGTGACGCGAGCGTGAGGTGATGAGATGCCTGGAGGGAGTGGCAGCGCCGGCAGCGCCCCGACTGAGTGCAACTGCATGCAGCCACTGGGGTGTTTACTCTAATACAGGACAGTCGAATGGGTGGCCTAGCCAGGGACAGGGGTTGTGAGCGGAGAGGAGATGGCTTCCCTCACCTCCCACTGGCCGGGGCGGAACGCAAGCAGGCAACCCATTCGATTGTCCTGTATTAGAGTAAACACCCTACGTTTTCCTGTTGTACAACCTGCTAACAATAAAACAACGCATGCAGGAAATGGGATTGAGGAGACGAAGTCGAAATTCTGTGGCCGACTGGAATCCCGATCCCGAGGTATCTCCCTCCTTCCTCGTACTATAGGTTTTATAGGCTGCCCGGGAGGCCCGCAGTCAAAACAACGCCCCCTCCCCCTCCCGTCCCCTCCCGAGTTACCGTAATTACTCTGTGGCTCTGGTTACCGTTGCCTGCATGTGTGGCGCGCAGCGTGATAGGGTTGCTGCCACCCCTGATGTCGCTCCCCACCCCCCAACCCCTCCTGTCCTGTACTCTGTTAAAGTGATTTAGCGTGGCGATAGAGTTTTAAGTTCAGCGAAAGCCAAGGCAGTCTGAACGGGGTTGTTCTTCGTTGTGGCTTCACTCTCAGTGAGGAAAGCGGCGCCATATTTAAGCGTACAGCCGAAAGGTCGAGTTCTCTTCGCTTTTTTATGATCCCTTATGATCCAGCCTTTCTGACGTAGAAACTAATCGGGCTTCGCGTTCATTATTTAAACTGGCAAATTGCGAAGTGTTGTTAAAATCCAACTCCGCCCCGGCTCCATAGCGAGGGTGTCCTTCGAAATGACGTCATAGCACGCTCCGGAGAGGAATGTCGCCGACTACATGAGACGGGCGGTAATGCCAAACTGCTTTAATTTTAATTTGCTAGTCTCCTCCTGACATGGGACGATCACGGGATAGGGTAAAAGGGGCGGAGCTCGAGGGAACGTAGCACGAAGATACAGAGGCAGGACGGGGAATTTTCCCCTAAATTGTTGTTCTGTTGTATCTTCAACTTCTTCCTCCCCCAGCATTAAACCCATGTCTGTCACTCTCTCCTTCCTCCCCCCCCCCCCCCCCCCCCCCCCCCCCCCCC
>CABIKL010004058.1:0-10182 GCA_902196195.1 Aptinothrips rufus | reverse complement strand
GGGCCCCCCCCCCCCCCCCCTTTTCAGACCGTACCCGCGGAGCCTCTGGGACTGGAGGCTGGAGGAGTCATCAGCGGCGGCGAAGGAAAAAGTGTCAAAAGATGAGGCGCAGTGAAAATAATTTATGCTGAGGGACGGAGCTTCATGGACCCAGGGGCCCGGCCCGGCCCGGCCCGACCCAGCGACCGACCCCAGCTTGAAAAGCAGCACGTCGGGTTTATAGCGGGTAAACTGGAAATAAGTATCAAATGATTCGGCCACATGCACGGAGATAGAAATGATATAAAGAAACGTAATGAAAAAGAACGTCCCCCGCCCGCTCCTAATACTCTGTCCTCCCTGCCGAGATCATCGTAAGTATTAAGGACTTCGCGGAGGGATTTGAGTTTTATGAGCCCCGCTGCGCTTGAGCCGATGCTGGAGCAGAGGCTGGAGCCGAGGCTGGAGCAGAGGCTGGGGCAGAGGCTGGAGCAGGGGCTGGAGCAGGGGCTGGAGCAGAGGCTGGAGCAGAGGCTGGAGCAGAGGCTGGAGCAGAGGCTGGAGCAGAGGCTGGAGCCTTGCAGCGAGTGCTGCCCGCTCTTATAATGCGAATGGACGGTTTCGCTCGGCGCCGGGAAAATGATTATGTTTGTTCGCTAGGGCAGGGCGTAACTTTTCACATCGCTGACTGTCAGCAATACCATAGCCGTGCACTTCATCATAATGTGACCATGAGAGCTGGCTGGTCGAGATTTTAATGCACTTACCCGGCTCTCCACGCGCCGCTGTGCCTTTTGACACGTTCCGACTACACTAAAAATTTTAGTCGTCACTTTGACGACAATTCCATGGCTAATTATTTTTACAGAAATTTCATCGTAGCCGCTTGATGACAATGTCATTACCCATTTTAATTTTGCGTAGCGGTTTGGAGCCTATGTGACGAATAACTCATCACAAGTGACGAACGTGCTGTCGGACTGACTAGGGTTTGTCGCCATTTCTGTCGGATGAAAAAAAATCTTTAGGATATTTGTCGTCAAAATGACGACACATTTTTCACAGTGTACAGCCAGCTTTCGCGGAGCGGGAAAGCAGAGAGGCGAGTTTGAGGGAAGGAAACGAAGTGCCGCTAACAAAGGCGTCGGCAGAATTACACTTACCACTCTCTCTCTCTCTCTCTCTCTCTCTCTCCCTCTCACAGGCTGTACATATTTCAGGATCCTATTCCGTCCGGACAAAACAGCAGTAATTACACTGAGGCGGGCACGGCGGCAGAGCCCTCCGCGGCGTCCCGGACACGTCCGGACGGACAGGCTGACAGGCTGCTTGAGGTCCTCAGCTCCCCAGAGACCAGCGACGACCGGCTAGATATAGCTGATAAGACACACTGACAAGTTTCCTCACGGCATTCAGCATTTAAGCAGGTTAGTGTTGTATAAAGATAACGAAAGTGCAGGGAGGCAATCCACGGGGAGGTTTGGGATCTAGACCAGTAGAAGAGAGTCACGTTAGGTCAGGTCAGGTTAAGTTAGGTTAGGTTGGTTAGGTCGGGTCAGGTAAGGTAAGGTATCCGGCACTGCGAATGTAGCTTGACCGAGACGAGTTCGTCAGCAATCTAAGTGTTCTGACAGTGGAACAAACGTTAACGTCCCTTATTCTCCGTGGAACAACACTTAAAACACGGCAATCTAAGTATTCTGACAGTGGAACAACACTAATAGCTCGACTATCTAAGTAGTGTTCTGACAGTGGAACAAAGGTCAAAGTCCCTTGTTGTACGTGGAACAATACTAATAACTCAATAATAAAACACAAGTATGCATGGGCTAGGTTAGGTTAAGTTAGATTCCGGTAAGGTTTCTGTAAGGTTAAAACAGTGCAGGTAGGCACGGTCCATCGCAAGGCAATGTACTGGAGCTGTGGAGCACTTTCGACCCTCCAGAAGAGTGCCGCCGGGACTGCTCATTGTTTACAGTCCGCCCCCGACAAAAATATCAATTTCCGAGCGCCCTCTTAAAGCCGATCTCTCGCCGTATCGATCCAGGAGGCGCCTTTTCTTTGCCTGAGGCTGCCTTCGTCCTGGAGGTCCGTACACGGCGTGCCAGCGGCAGGCTGGAGCTGGAGCTGGAGGATCAAGTGGAACTAGCGAGTAGTCGTGACGAGACGCACCACGCAGCGTGTCTTGTTCACACCATTGCGCCATCATTCGTCTCTGGAACTACGCGTTCTGAGGCGCGAATCTCGGGAGCGGCACCCCGCCCCCCCCCCCCCCCACCTCGCGTGTCACATGCCAACGCTTAAAAGCCTTCAACCCCCGCCTCCCCCTCCTCACCCCACCCCCGCCCCTCGGAATCACTGCTCGCGGATACGCTCCTAATTTTGAGAGCAAATGAGCCAGCGAGCATCGGTTTTCGAGGCCGGCCGGGCCGCTCGCCAGCAGCTGCTGCTGGTCCGCCCGCGCTGCCAACAACAGAGGAAGAGAAAGCCAAAACCAGCGAAGACCATATTAGCCCAAGTCCCTATCTGGCATTCCCCGGAGCGTTCCTTTTTAATTGACGTAAATTTCTTCAGGGAAGCGCACCGCGGCGCGGACGCCCTTGTGGGCTAGTGGGCTACGACGTAGCCGCTACGCCAAGCCACGCCACGCCACACCACGCGCCACGCGGTGCCTACTCATGGGGCCAGCAGAGCCCTTGTGGGGGCCCTGTGGGGGCCCTGTGGGGGCCCTTTGGGAGCCGCGCTGGGTCTGCTCCTGCTCCCTCGCCAATGCTCGGGGACGCGAACACAACAAGCCCGCAGCTGGAGACGGGAAAGTGGTGGGCTCTGATCGGGCTTTGCATCTGTCTCTCTTCCTCCCGCCGTAAGAGGTCAGTGAGTGCGACAGAGACAGACAGACTGGGCTCTAGAGCCCACCAGCTTCCCGTCTCTGCCCGCAGCCCTGCAGCTGTTGGCTCTATAGCGATCCAGCTGGTGGCGCTCGCCCAGCGTATCCACTCTCGCCGCAATGTAGCCCATGTTTGCAGCAAGCTCTGTGTTCCGAGTGAATGTCACAACCGCAGCGAAGAGCAGGAGTTCGAGAACAACAACAAAAGTGTTTAAACGCGAAATTCGATGCGATCTGAAATGAATTTCGCTTTCGATCCTCTGACAACAAGAACGACGAACTGAAGAGTTACACACTAGCGGGTTATATACTGTTTTTGTACATAAGTATGCACATCTACATGCATACGCACACCAAACCACGTATCTGTAAGATACGTGGTTTGGTATACGCACGGTATGTACAATTCCCTGCGGAAACTATATACGAAATTGTACATAACTGCGAACAAATTGTTTATAATTATGTACAAAATTGTACGTAACGTTGCGTATGCTTGTAGTTGTGCATTTGTTATGAACAAAAAAGTGCATAGGCCTAACCCGTTTGCGTGACATCTTTATTATCTTCATCCATCGACATTGGCTGAAGATATATCTACTCAACGCTTGCGGTGGAAGTTAGCGTCGTGATGACGTCCGTTGAAGAGGCATCATGCAATCCGATCGTGGCGGGGCGGGCAGGGAGGTGAGAGTGACGTCAGTTGCTATGCGCTTCTCGCCGGGGCGGCGGGGAACAAACCAATAAAAGAGGGCTGAGGGAGTGGGGGAGAGGGGGGGGGGGGGCGAGGGGCGCGGAGCATGCACCCAGTCCGCCCTGGGATCCGCTCTGGTCCGCTCGGCTGGCTGGAGTGAAACGAGCGAACACAGTCTAGACGGGGGCGGCGGGTTTGGGTGAGAGAGGAGGGGAGAGGAAGCAGGGGCGGGACGTACAGGTGCAGGGATGGAGGGGGAAGGGAGGGAAGGAGGGAGGCGCCTGTCGTCTTGTCGAGGAGTCTCAGTGATTCCCTCGAAGCATGCCAACACTGGAAAAACAAAAGTATCCTATCTACACTTTTGGGAGCAGATAGCATCATGAGGTACTCCTTTGATAAGTGTAGAAACTACCCTTTTGAAAAGTACAGTTACCATTAGGCCTGCGTTAAAGCTGAAATGCGGAGTGTACTTTTCCAAAGTGTGCTTCTTACTGCACTTTTCAAAAGAGTATTTTGTACACTTTTGGCTTTCCGCTTTCCGGTGAATCAGTAGCGGTATCAACCACATCGCAGCGTTGAGAGGCGCGATGTCGTTTCTCCTGATCGCGCCGCACCGTATCATTCTCTACAATTACAACTCGTTCTCCATCTTGGAATAAGTTTCAATCAGACAGTCGCGCTCTTTCTCTCATGGCGGACACAAATATTTCTTCAAATTCCCGAGCGCCAAACATTAAGACGACAGGCTGCTGCCCCCCTTTAGAGACGCGAATGTAAAGTTAACCGCTTCCTCCCCAATGATGTTCATCGTGAGGTGCATGCCCTCGTAGACAGTCAAGTCTGGCAGCAGCAGGGGCTCGGGGGATGGGGACGGGGAGGGGGTTGGTTCCAGCATACGGCCCGTGGGGCAGCACGGGACAACTAAACCGCGACGGCAGCATGCTGCCGCGGAGGCCAGGGGAGGTTGGGGGCGGGGTGGGGGCGGGGTGGGGGCGGGGTGGGGGTGGTCGATGGGGTAAGGGGGAAGCGGGCAGAGTTCCCCAGGGACGAAGTAACGATGTGGGTCAGAATGGACCCTGCGGAATCTTCGCCGAGAGATGGCCGGAAAGAGTCCCTTCTTTTACAGCGCCCTAAAGCCCGCGCGGATGAGCGCCGCAAGCCGGACCAGGCCGCTCTAGAGAGCCTGAAAGGAGAGAGGCGACAACTTGTCATGGCGGCAGTACGCCTGCAGACGCTGGGATCCAGCTGGGGACAGCGCATGCGCAGTGTATTGCCTATGTATTGCTACCTGGGCGCGCGGTGAGGGTGCGGGGTAGAGCGGACACAGCTGGATCCCAGACCGGCAGCCGCCATGACAGTTGTCGCCTCTCTCCTTCTAGGCTCTCTAGGCCGCTCACGAGCACGGCACGACAGGGCCGACAGGTTTATGTACAGAGAGCCGCCTCGATTTATAGGCAACTCCTCAATCTGTCGGCCCATTGATCGCGTTCCCCTACACCCGGACGAGTGGCGCCGCGTGCTGCCAATGAGCTGTGAGCGATCAGAGCCACGCCACGCCACGCCACGCCGCGCCGCGCCACGCCCCGCCGCGCCACGCCCCGCCGCGCCACGCCGCGCCACGCCACGCCAACGGAGCTAGGCGAGAACCTCCTTCAACGCTGCCACCCCTCTCTCATGAAAGAAAGAATCAGAGAGCTTTCCCCTTCGAAATTTACCGCAACCCCGCGCCTAGTCACCATGGCCACAACGTAAAAAAAAAAAAAATCGATTCAACTAAATTTAGTGGGGTACTAAAAAAAATGTATGTTTCAACCAAATTTGGGTGAATTATACCGGATATTTTTAAACCTTCCACTAAATTCAGTTGAATGGAAATTATTTTTCTTTTACATGCACCTCCTGGCAGTGCCCACTGAAGAGGCCCCCTCAGGGTGGGCCCTACTCCACGCCGTACAGTCACTGCAATTGGCCCCAGGTGGCCGTGAAATGCAAATCATGGTCCAAGTTTGACGGGAGCGCTCGCTTGACAGTCGCATGGAGCCCCCCTGCAGGTTGTCGTCATGTGACTCAGTCGATGTCGACAAACCCACCGGCACATGCCTCTTTATACATTACAAAGCCGGTTTGGAGGCCCGGGGAATAAAACGTGGGAAACGATACAAGCGAGAGCCGAGTTTGATACGACAGCTGTTCCGCGCCGCAACACTGTCCCAGGGGAGGAGGAGTGGAAGGGGGGGATTCTGCCGCTCTGTCACAGCGCCAAGCTGATGGAGCCGCCCTGATGGATGGTTGGTTGGGATGCAGCCTGAGCCGCATCAGACGGCCCGGCCGTCATCAAAAGATTCTTTTCTTCTCATCGAACGGTCGGAAGAAAAATTGTTTTTTTAAAAAAAAGACCTCGTGAGTGGTTCAGTTGGCTCGTTTGAATCTGTTGAAAAACATGCCTAGAAGTTCTATTCTGCGGTGAGACACCTGACGCGAGGCTAGCGAAGAACCCCTGCGCGCATTTTTATAATTTCGAGACTCCGCGTAATTTCACGAGTGGTTTCGCGAAGCTCTGCTCGGCACCCGAGGGTCGTATATTTCCATATATTTCATGACGGTCATGATACTCCTGATGCCAGTGTACCGCAGCGCAGAGAGGCCCTTAAACCTCCCCCTCTCGCTCGCTCGCTCCGGCGCAGGGCGCAGGGCGCAGGGCGCTGGCCTCCATAGCGCCCCCTGCAGCTGAGGGGTCAGCCGCGCCCACCACCACCACCATCGCCCGCCTGCCTGCCTGCCTGCCTGCCTGCCTGCCTGCCTGCCTGCCTGCCTGCCTGCCCGCCTGCCTGCCAGCGAGCAGCCTTACTGGCCGGACACTTGAAGGAGAACGTGGAAAAATGAATATAAAGTTGGTAAGCTGCGGTTACGAGGCAGGCAAGAGGCAGGCCTGCGGAACCCTGGCTGCTCTGGAGGGGATGAGTTAGGCAGAACGCGCTGTATCGTATCGCACCGCCCGCGTGGCTGTCATCGTAACTCCTCGTGCAGGCCGCACAGAAACACCAAACCCAGAATCTGGGGCAACCCAACCCAGAATAAACAAAAGGTGAAAAAAAATAAAAAAAATAAAAAAATTCGAGCGCATTCTGAGACCTATTTTTCGATGATCAGGATGCTGAGGAACGCGTTTCGGAATGTCTCAAAATGGTCTTCACATATTCTTTACTAACCTCGGTTTCAGAGTTAGGTGCACCAGAACCCTAAGTTTTGGTTTTCCTGTTCAGGAGTCAAGTTACGCGTGTTTATGGAAGTGTGTGCTTTGCATAACTCAAAGCGTTCTTCAATCAGGCTCAAAAATCAGAAATTGCACTGAAGTTCATTCAAGAAACCCGTTTTCTGAAAAAGTGCAACGAAAACCTGTAAAAAGGGCTTCAAATCGCGAGTGAGGGAAAAGGAGCGGTTGGAGCGAGAGAAGGAAGAAAACACAGCAACCAGCAACGCCGTCAGGGTGGGAGAAGAGGTGCACTGCAAAACTCGAACCGTCGAATCGAAAGAAACATCGTTCGAATGTTCGAAGGTTTGTGGAAACCGTCGAATCAAAGGATTTTTCCTCCGAACAGACGTCGGAACGGCGACGCAGGTGGCAGTTCGAAGGAATAATTTCTTGGAATCGACTGGTTCTATGTACCTTCGAATTTTCCTTCGAGCATTATCCTTCGATTCGAAGGTTTGAGTTTCGCAGTGTGGCGGGCGGGCAGGGGCTGGTGGGACCCTAATCGCGAACTCATAACAAGGGCGGCGAACGGCGGCGGCTCCCCTCGGCCTACAATGTCTCCAAGGAGGGTGGGCCAGCCAGGCAATGGTGCCCCGGCCCGGGTGTCATGGGCCAGGCCCGGCCAGGCCGCCTACTAAAGGCTTACTCTGCAAGTTTGTGAGAGCGTCTCCCCGGACGAGGGGGGAGGGGGAAGGGGGCGGGGGAGGAGACTAAGTCGCAGCGCTGCTCAATGCCCCCCCCCCCCCCCCCCCCTGAGTCCACCCCCTCGGTCCCCGTGATTCTGGTCGCGGTGATGAAGCCGTGCGCGTGTTGACGGGAAGCATACAAGCGCGCGTTGTAATTAAACTCGGTAAGCAGACCGCGCGGTTGTCCGTGTATTCCAGCTAGTCAGCCCGCGAGGAGCGGTCTCACCCGGAAAACATACAAGTAAAACTGCACTGCCGCCCAGCCCTGTCTCCCACCCTGGAGTCTCCAAGCAATGAACAATCTACACTTTTTTTTTCGGAATTGCGGTTCTTTACCATACCTTTCTGATCTTCATTTCAAGACTATGGTTGTTGCCAATTATCATTGTTTTTAGTCTGGTAATTTTTGACCAAATGAAAGAAATTAAAATTATTTTCCATGTTAAGAAAAAAATTCCTATTTAAAAAAAGTGCTTGTCAAATTTATGGTAATGGTCATATCTCGAAATACAGTGTACGGGCTCGTTTGTAGTACTCCGTTCTGGCGTTTACGGTTTCGATGGATTCCGTTCGTCGAGCTAGCTAGTGCTCGTCCAGCATTGCAAGCAGCGCTTGGTCGCTGATAAATTGTGATGGGTCAGATGGTGTGACCGCGGCGCGGGAGAGAAGGGGGACGAGTCGCTTCGCAGCTAATGCGCTGTATAATGAAGTGAGTAGGGGCGGTGGGCGGTCCCCTGCACTGCACTGGCGACTGGCGGTCCCGGCGCCTCTCAGGCTAACAGCCCCTTTGTCACCACGTCAACTGGATTCGCACTCTGTAAATAAAAATTTCGATTTCCAAGGCATTATTTCAAGCGGTTTCTTGGTTTTCGCAGCGTCAAAAATACTGTGAGGAGTGTTCACAGAATGCACGAGCCACGCACCACAATCCGCAGGAGATGCGCCTCATTTCGCAGCGCCGTCTCGAAGAGCGATAGGGCATCATAACCTCACTTTGCGGATTCCGAGAGAACACCATTCGGTTTTGGTCATAAGTCCCCCGCTAAACGATACAGAGCAAAACTAATCTTTTAACTTCCGGAAATCGCGGCATGTCCCGTCAGGAATCGAATCTAATTTTTACAGAGCATGGCGCTCCTCTCCCATCCCATCCTCCTCCTCCCCTCCCCTCCTCGTCGACAAGGTTGAGAAGGACGCCGTGTCCTGAGACCTCTCGTCGCGTTCGGCCTCTCAACGTAGCTCATGAGCTGAGCTGCCGTGCTGCGACCCGACATGGAGGCGCGGCACTAGAGTCGCCTGCTCGTGTTAGCTCGTGCATACGTGCGGGCGGCGCGACTCAACAGGTACTCGATAACAAGCGCCCCACCCCACCCAACCCCACCCCACCCCACCCCGCCCCGCCCCGCCCCGCCCCGCCCCCGCTCCACTTCGCGCCGCCCCGCCACGCTCGCATGAACCAACTGCTTTCTACACTGTTAAGTCGTTGCGAAGAAATTATTTTGTATTACTTATGCTAAAAATCTTATGTAAGATGCGAAGGATTTTAATTGTAAAGCGATTTGCTTCATATTACAAACTGAAAACCTTTGTAGCGTTACAAACCATTTTACTTTGTAACATGAGCACCTCGTTTGTCACATGGAGCAATTCGTTTGTAATACAAACAAAACCCTTCGTAACTTACGTAGGATTTTAAGCGTACGTAATACAAAGCAACAGTTTGTAACGATTTAACAGTGACGTTCCTCCGCTTGGACTTGCCTCTGTTTCTCTCCGGGAGGCTGAACGCCCCCGCGGCTGCCGCTGGTATGAGGGGCGGTGAGGGGCGGGATAGGTCAAAGTTCACCGCGGGAGGGCCTAGATGGAAGACATATGAGGACCACAGTGAGGCTTACTTTGTCATGACCCGGGGTCATGTGGGTGGGAGAGGAGCAGCAGGAATGCTTGTAATAGAGTATTCTACGCAAAATGTCCACAAAATCGTGTACATCAAGCGTAAATTTAACTTCGTACGAATGCTCCCAGAAACTTGTACACATACATTTAGTGTGTGTGGGGAGTGCTATAGCTTGACATCCGAGGGGTGCATCACTCATGTATTCTCTCGTACGAGTTCGGTGTATTCTTTTGTATTCCCTTGTATTCTTTTGTAGTCCCTTGTATTCTCTTGTATTCTTGTATATTCATTCCTTGAATTCTTGTACTTTCTTGAAGTCTCGAATATTCTCTTGAATTCTCCTGTATTCTTTTGTATTCTTTTATATTCTCATGTATTCACTTGTAATCTCAAGTATTCTTTTGTACTCACATATCTCAGGTGTTCACTCGTACGCTCAGTCAACTAGTGAAGCACCCCTCGTTGACATCACGTTGCTACGCAGCGTTCTATCCCGTCTCGCAGTGTTTTTTAGACGTCTGGTTCTGTCCGATGATTAAGCGGACGATGGGCTATAGCATTCCAATTCCTCGTTCCTTGCCCAGTACTTGGAAGGACCGCGCAAGCGCAAACTCCGCCACACCCCCCACCCCTCCCCCCTAACTTTCCTTTTAATGCTGCTTTTATTCGGTCTTACCTCCGAGTCACGTTCTATCCGAGGCCCTTCCCTCCCTGCGAGCCAGACTGCTGATTCATCCTACTTCTTTCGCGTAGAGGACCGTTGACAACGCCTCCCCCCCCCCCCCC
>CABIKL010004057.1:0-10182 GCA_902196195.1 Aptinothrips rufus | reverse complement strand
CCAGCTGGAAAATCAATCCCAGCTGGATAATGGCGCAGGTGGAATGTTAAATCCAGGTGGAAAGTTGAACTTCCAGCTGGAAAAGTGAAATTTACACCTGGAATCTTCAAAAACAGCTGGGTTTCCCCAAAACTACCTGGAAATTGAAGCTGGATTTTACAACTGGGAAGTTTCAACGCACGCACACTAAATATTGTGAAAACACCTGCGGCTACAGTATGTATTCGTATCTGTTAAAACCTATATTTTGCCAGTTGTTTTGATATCGGAGAGACAGTTGAACACCGTGCGCAATGCACGGTCGGTTGGACCTGTGTTCGAAACCCAGAACCTGCGTTCTTTTACTCGTTCTTTACACTTCTCCGACCAACTCAGCCCCACTCTGGAGTAAGAGAACGAGTATTGGGCTACCCACTTATGGTCAAGCAGCCCTTATAACTTCGATAATTGGTGTGGAAAAACGTTTCTTACGGTACTGAGTAGAGACAATACTGAACTTGTGTACATTTGTAAAAAGTTTGTGTTTACGTCAAAATTTAAGTAGGAGTCGCAAGAATAACGAGCAACCTTTTGTGGCTCCGATGGAGCTGCCCCGTTCGGAGTACCACCGTTTTCTCCAAAATTTGTAAGCGCACAAAGATGCCGTTTAAAGATTTCAATACAGGCGAGAGTAATGTTGTTCCTGTATCGGAAAACATTAAGTTACGACAGAAACTAAGTGGTACGCTTTGGGAGTAACGAGAGACCTCCACATCCCTTGAGAGTCTGCGCGGGAGAGACGTTATCCTATGACTATACAATCCTATGATTATACAATCCTATGATTATACAATCCTATGAGTATACAATCCTACGATAGTACAATCTTAAAATTATACAATCCTGATTACACAATCCTATGATTATACAATCCTATGATAATACAATCCTATGACTATACAATCCTATGACTATACACTCCTATGACTATACACTCCTATGATTATACAATCATATGATTATACAATCCTATGATCTTACAATCCTATGATTATACATTCCTATGACTATACACTCCTATGACAAAACAATCCTATGATTATACAATCCTACAATCCTACGATAATACAATCCTATGATCATACAATCCTAAGGTTATACAATCCTACGATTATACAATCCTACGATTATACAATCTTATGATTATACAATCCTATGATTATACAATCCTACGATAAGCTAGCTAGCTCGTGCTCTGCTCTGATGGGAGCAACTCCACGACCTCAATTTTCGGAGTTACAACCATACTCCGCATGGGGCAGTGAGGACTGCCGAGCAGTAGTGCATTTCGCGTTAGAACGCTATTGGCAGTTTAAGTGTAAATAAGAAGTATGCTACCTGCATACCAAAGAACGAGTCCAATCTGAAACATCGACGCAGTTGGTGTTCTTTGCTGTCTTGTCATTTGTTCAGCTCGGCCTGGCCAACAAGGGCTTCTTTCCGATGCGAGCAGACGATAGGCTCGGGATGTATTTCTTTGAGAAGCAGGCCGCAACAGAAGCCTCATCCGGGCAGAGTAAAGTAAAGCCCCGGAGCTTGTTGCTTGTTTACGGCGAACGTGCGGGATGGAGGGAGGGGAGGAGAGGGGATGGAGAGAGGGGAGAGCGGAGCGGAACAGAGCGGATCGCCCGCGGCGAGGTGTTCCCCAAACACGCACGCACACACTAACAAACAGGAGGCCCGGCCCCCGGCCCGTCTGCATAACGTGCACGCATCTCTCTTGCCATCCCCCGCTCCCCTCCCCCGCTCTCCCCTCCTCTCTCCTCTTCCCTTCTTCCTCTCCTCTCCTCTCCTCTCCGCACGTGCAAGCCGCCAGCCGCAGACGAGACCAAACCAGACCTGGACAGGGCAGGTGCAGGTGACGCAATGCTCGCGGATAGGATAATGCGGGGATTCATGTTTCCCTGGAACACCACCCGCTCCGTCCCGAGCCCCGCCCGCGCACCCATCACTCCGTTCTGTTGCAGTGAAATTGATGGAAAAGTCTCATTGAAAATGTTGTTATTTTATGTTTTTCCTGTCGGTCGTGTTGCAGCGGCATGGGAGCTCTTGCGGTCCGTGACGCTGGTGGCGGCGGCGGCTGAGTAGCGGCGAGAAGGGCTCGGACCCCGGGCCCCCGGGCGCCCGCCCCTCCCCCGGCCCGCCCCACACCGCAGCGATGGCGAGGCTGTTGCTCTGGTGCCTGTGTCTGAGGCTGGCGCTCACCACCCACGCCGCGGCTACGGACGACAAGGATGAAGGTGAGTAGCGATATCCCGAGGGAGGAGAGGGAAGAGAGGGACTCACGTCACCTCCCATCAGTGCGGAGCGAGTTGGCTTGTTCAACCTAGAGTTGCGCCTCTTTCGGTCCTGAAAAAAAAAAACACACACATTTCGGAGTACCCAATGCAAAATCCAAGGATCAATGTCTTTTTTTAGGTCATTTGCACATTCCTCCAAAATAATCGGGATGCCTTGAAACGAGTTTTTAAGTAGGTCTCAAAGTGACCCCCAATTCTTTCTTTTTTTTCGTTTTGGGTTGCTATTTTTTCTCTGTGTGCTTTAATTAAATCAGCTCGTTAAAGTTTCGAATCGTTGGCGAATTCAGTAGCTTCGGTACCGAAAGATTCGAAATTTGATAGGAACTTTTGGAAATGAAACAACTCGTGCAGTCATTGGTCTCGGAGTCCGCAGCAACTAACTTTCTGCCCCTGAATACCCTTTTCAACTGATCGTAGAGCTGTCGGCGGCCCAACAAGCCGACAAGTAAACAAAACACGCGGGGGCGGGGCGCCGCCGCGCTGCCCGGGAGAGCGTGCGCCCTGCTCAAGTTGATCGACTGCTGGGCTGGGCCGTGCCGTGTGCGGCTGCTGAGAAGATACAGTCGAGGCCCGCCTACACCCGCAAGCGATACGTACTCCCTTGTTCCTGACGCTCCGCCTTCTTCAGCCTCCTCAGCCGTGTTTGTGTTGGTCGAATGATGAAATGCTTTAGGGAGAAGGACTGTGAAAAAGAAGTCGTAAACTCACGACAATTTTAGAAAAAGTAATTTTCTAGTGGTTTTGTCGTAACTTTACGAGCCTAAGTCGTGTCATTTTCGACGGGGTGCTCATGCTCTCCAAACTCAAAAATACATAACAATATTTCAAAATATTACGGCAAGCTGTCGTAAATTTACAACTACTGTGCTTTGGAAAGAAATTTTCCACTGCTTTGTCGTACCTTTACGACAACTATTTTCACAGTGACGTTATTAATAATGTCATGTTTTAGCTATTCCAATACGGTACTCGACGTGTTTCGTTTGCTCTGTAGCCTTAAAGTTTGCTCCGTAAAATACATCACGGCGGTTCGTTCTGTTCAGACCCCTATGTATGAAATTCCACGAAGTTTAATTAAGAAATGATATTGAAAAGGGAATAGAGAGAGGAGTGTTCAAAGTCAGGGAACTCCTTTGTAGCTGCCTTTACTGATTGCTTCAAGAGGGTGAGCGTGTTCTTGTTCATTGGCGCGCTCAGGGCGACACTGTAGGGTAGGGAGGGGGTAGGCGAGGGATGAAACTGCATCAGGGCCCGCTAAGGCAGCTTAGCTGTTTGGGTATTCGCGATGCATTGCTCACATCATACCCGCCCCACCCCGCCCCACCCCGCCCCACCCCGCCCCACCCCGCCCCACCCCGCCGCGCCGCAGCCCCCAATAAGTATGCTGTTTGCGTGGCCTGGTGATGCTGTCATGCAACGAGCAGGCCCCACATAGAGACATGCAGCGCGCTGGTTGGGGTTGAAACAAACGCCCGCTCGGAGCAATACAATGCAGGCGCGCCCGGCTTTGTCTGCCCCCGACAAGTCCCTTGGCCGGAAATGTGTGTGCGGTTTCCGAAGTGGGGGAGTTATGATAATAAAATGACAATAGCCGATAAACGGTATTGTTCGTCGACATTTTTCATATTACTCGGGGATAGTAGTTTCACGTGCAGGCCGGGCCAAGGCAAGGGGGTGTGCGTCTCACTTCACGCGACACATATGGCCGGAAGCTCCTGGAAAGGGCCTGGAAGGACCTGGAAGGGCCTGCGGATAACCTCAACTGGAACCCTTTCACCACGTCGACAAGGCCCTTGGCGCGCGTCCAAAGGTCCTCCTGGCCTCTAATGATCCCGCCGACACGAATCCTCTGGTCCCTCAGGACCCTGTGCACCCCGCCGCGCCACGCCACGCACCGCCACGCCACGCCCCGCCACAGGCGAGAGGCACTGTGCTCCAGCTCCAACACATTCTCGACATGTGCTTTACGCGATTACATTACTTCGTCATTCTAATCTAGTGCCTCTGACACGGTTTTCGACGGCTTTCTGAGTTTCTCTGTCGTGCCCCTTATTTCCTAATTCTTCAACTAATTCGCGTCAGGGACTCATTAAATCGCAGTAAGTGTGCATCCCTCTGTGTTCTTGTTCTAGTAACAAACAAAATAGTTATAAAATTTTACTAACGTTATGAAACTTTGAACTCGTCTAATTTTTTGCCGTTGAAAATGTGCTTCGTAATGGTGACTTTACTGCTTCAATGTGACGTTGAGTGTCCCGCCATTGTTGTGGGGTTCGGCTTGTTGTTCTCTTCCGAGCTGTGCGAAACGCTAATTAAACTCACAAACAGCGCACGCGCACGGGACACGAAGCGGAAGTCATTTTCCGGCTGCGCTGCAAAAGAGCCCGGGGGGAATTGACGGGAAAGGCGGCAGGCGTACGTCATTTACTGCCGCCCCCTGGAGCCCCGCGCCCCGCGCTCCGGCCCCAGCACCGCGCAACAACTCGCGGGAAAGCCTGCGGCATGCGGCATGTCGCTTACTGCCGCGCCCCGGCCGAAGGCCTATTCCGTTCGGGCCGGACCTGTTCCGGCGACCGACCGACCTCCACCGCAGTTTGAAGGCCTCCACCCCCGCACCCTGTTCTCTCGCCTCCCCCCCCCTCCTCTTCTCTCTCCGTTGCGCCGTTCTGTTTTCCCGGTCGCACAGCACCTCTCTGTGAAAACAGCAACGCACTCGCCTTCATTGTTTGCATTTATTCACTTTGCTGCAGACTGAGTCGACGCTCCCCTTCCCTTCCCTGTCCTCTCTCCCTTCCTCGTTCAGCCTGGTGCTGCTGATGCTGTTAGGACACCGCCGCGCTGCTCTGTTCGCCTGGAGGCTGGGCTGGAGGCTGGGCTGGAGGCTCGGCTCGGCTCCAGGCCAGAGGGAGCTACCCTAGGGACTTCCCTGGACTACCTGTCGGCTACCCAAGGCCCTGCCTGCCTGCTGGCTCGATGTGGGGCCTTCGTGACGTTATGAAAACCCTGCCTATGTCTGCGCAGTCTGCGGATGCTTGGAATATTTGCCACCTTGCAGGGTTTTTGCTCGACTTCGCAAAAACCGCGTGGTTTTCGGGCGATTCTTTAGAACTTACAACTCATTATTGGGAGTAGAAAGTAAAGAAAACGTGTTGGTTTTTTTAAATTTAAAAGCGCAGTGAGTAATGCTTCAAAGTGTAAAGTAAAGAGAAAGTGTAGAGTGTCCTCTGCATTCCATGTTTCATGGAAACCCCACTTTTTATTGTTTTTCAAATCCAGATTCTAACAGTGCAAATATTTTATCTCTCATCGAGTACTCGCCGCAGTCCCTGCAGCATGTATACCGGGCCGTGTTTATTCAGCACTGACAGTCGCTTTAGCGCGGTTTGGCGGTGTATCTCGGGCGGGTCGCATTCTCACCGGGCCTCGCTGTATTGGCGTGCCGCCTCCATGGCGGTGCCGCGCCTCACCTGGCGGCTCCTTCGCTCCTCTTCCCGCAGCGCGCTCCGTGCCGCCATTGCTTTGAGCCCCCCTCCCCTCCCCTCCCCTCCCCTCCCCTCCCCTCCCCTCCCCTCCCCTCCCATCCCCTCCCCTCCCCTCACAGTCAGCGCTCTTCCCATCCTGCTTTGTGTTGTACATTATTTCATAGGATTTCCTGAAAGGGCCTTGCGCTCTTATACCTCAATTTGCATGAGCAGGCTTAAATAGCTTTCAGGCTTGTTGGTGCCGGTTTGAGATGGCCCCGTTTTGCACCCAGCCCAGCCCAGCCCAGTTCAGCCCAGCCCAGCCCGGCCCGCAGACATACACTGCCAGAGAACGTCACGGAAAAACTACGGCCATGTCCGTAGTCATCATGTAACAAAAATATCTACGATCCTAAAACCAGGTCTTGAACCTGAAACTTTTCGGGTTTCGTAGTGCACCGTGAGTGGGAGTCGTCTCTCACCTTCGGAGCCATGGGACAACCCTTTGCTGCGGTACGCACATTACGGTTACATTCCTCTGGACCCCGCTCTGGGCTGTCTACAGCCGCCGTAAGTCCAGCGAGAGGGGGGTGGGTTCGGGTAGATGGGGCTGGTAGGGCAGGGCAGGGCAGGGCAGGGCAGGGCGGAGGAGAGGACGACGGGGAGGGGCTCGGCTTGCGGCCTTCACCCCCCCCCCCCCCCCCCCCCCCCCCCCCCCCCCCGCAACGCGACCGCGCTGAACTGACCTGCCGCATCGGGTGGCTTTGACAAGGCGCGAGATTCATCTTTCTGACCCCCTCCCCTCCCCTCCCACCCTCACCCTCCCACCCTCACCCTCCCAGCCCACCCCCTCGTCCCTACCTCCCGCCTGAACTGTTATTTCCTGGCACGGATTTCCAATCACGACAGAGAGATGTTGAAAGTTTCTGGTTGTTGCGAGCAGCGCCGCATCGAGCGTCGAGCGATCGAGCGGGCGGACCGCAGCGACACTGGCCCGCCTGGCCTGCCTGGCCTGCAGCGACTGACTTTATGGTGCGGGGTCCCCGCCACGCCACGCCCCGCCACGCCCCGCCACGCCCCGCCCTCGGGAGCCCGTGGTGCGTCGTAACGCGTCCCCGCATGTGGCTCCGGATGGCCTAGCTACCCCGAGAGGTGGAGGGGCTGTAGCCTGCTGTAGCACTTCCTCAAAGCGCGCGCCGCACGCACTTGCGTCGCCGCACCACTGCAGCGCGTTGCAAACATTTATTTCGTAAAAAAAATGGCAATTTCTATGTAAAATTTATGATACAAACTCTCTGTTTTCAAACAATCTTTTTATTTCAAACTTTTACGATTCTTCTCTTTTAATTTAACGAAACGGTTTGTAATTTTTAACACTGGTCGTGGATTTTTCACAATTTTATGACCTTTAGTTGTTATTTCACAAAATCATCTTGTAATATCACGAAATCGTCTTGTAATTTCGTAAAACTTACTCGTATCTTAACAAACAAATTCCTTAAGTACAAAAAAAAACGAAAACCATTTGTAAATTGACGAAAAAAGTTGAAAAATGTCGTAAAAATATAGCCAGCAGAATTAGGGCGTCGTCGTCTCGATTCTATTTCTCCATCGAGTAGGAGGCTTCGGAGCCTTTGTTGTTGTTTGTAGCCATGCGGAGTATATGCTTATGCCCGCAACCACGCACTGCGGGGGTTGGATCCGAGCTGCACGCTGTTATCAGTACTATTATTGTCGTCTGGGACACGTGACGTTAGGGAAGACCTTATCTCGTTACCAGTGTTCTCTCTCGCTTTCCACTTCTCACTCACTCACTCCCTCGCTCATTAGTTAAGACTGGAACGATACCCTGTTTCATCCGAGCAGTTGCGCTCTTTTAAGCAGGCGGGCTCGTCACGCTGCTGCGCATGTAGTTGGTGGCGGGGCGCGGGGCTCGCTCGACTTATTGACACCCGCGAGGCTTGTCGCACGTCGCGCCTTATTGTGCCGGGACAGCAGTATTCACTTTAACGTGACATTGACGAGGTGGGGCGGGGGCATGGCGGGGGCGGCCTGAGCGGCAGGGAGCGAGCAGTGCGGGGGGCGGGGCGGGGCGGGGCGGGGCGGGGCGGGCGGAGTGCGACAAGAAGTGGTGCTAGGCCGCGCAGTGCCACGCCACGCCACGCCGTACACATACACTTTGCTTTTGTTACCCGCGCCCCCACCCCTTCCCCGTGCTCGCACCCTCTCTTCGCCATCTGGTTTGTTGTTTCGGCCCCGCCACGCCACGCCCCGCCACGCCACGACGAAGTGATTCGCAAACCTGCTCTGAGGGTGAGATCCGTTACTCTTTCTGCTGGATACGTACGGGTCATACAGGAAGGGTCGCCCTTCAGACCATACAGTTCACAGCCAGCCTTGATAACAGGAAATAATTTGGTTTAAATATTTGAAACTTTGAAAATTAACTTTCTCTGCATATAACGGCAATGTAAACTCCTTCCAGAGAATGAGGGTCAGTCCAGTCCGCTCGAGCCGAGCATGAGCCGAGCACGCAGACAGACGGGCGGACAGACAGACGGACGTGCCGCCGCCCCCATGAAATGATGACTGTGGAGGCAGCTGCAGCCCTCGCCCCCTGCTGCTGCTGCCCCCTCGTAATAACTGGCGCTGCGGTGACCCGACGCGACGTGCCCCCCCACCCCCACCCCCACCCCTCGCCTGTCTCCGGGGAGCCAGAGACAGGTCAGGTCAGCGCTGCTGCTGCTGCTGCTGCTGCTGCTGCTGGACTGGAGAACCGAACTGTCCGTCCCTCGTCCCGGCCCCGGCCCGGTGTCACCCCCGTCACGTGACATGTCGTGACAGGCGATGCCTCCTCGCCCTCGACCTTTCACCCCTCCCCCTCCCCCTCCCCTCCACCCCCGCCTGCCCGCGGCTCCTTCATCCCCCTCGCGGTGGTGGAGAAGCGTGGGACAGGTGATTGACTGCTGTGCGGCGCGGCGCGGCGCGGCGCGGCGGCCTCAAGAGATACGACATTCTACTCATCTCCTGCTCCTGTCAGCGCCATGTACTCATCCCCTCCCCCCCCTCCCCTTCCACCCGCTTCCTTCGCCTTGTCCTGGCGTATCACGAAATGAATAATACTTGATCACAGCAGTCGTCGCCGCTTCCGGTCGCATAAGGAGATCCTTATACGGGAGAGAGTAGTTATGGCACGTGACCGGGTGCTATGGCTGATCCTGCCTCGCTCGCTCTGTCTCTGTCTCTCCGTCCCTCGCTCCCGCGGGTGAAATGAGGTGTCCTGGAAGGTAGGCGACCGCCTCATGACTCTCTGGAAACAACTCGCCCCTGTCGGCCGCGCGCCGCTCCAGGCATGACTGCGAAGATTCTTTTCTAAGGGAATAAACATGGAATAAAACTGTGCCACGAGGGAGAAGGGGGCGGGGCGGGGCGGGGCGGGGCTCGATCCGAGGGAAGTCCCCGGTAATGAGGAACGAGAGGCACCCCTCTCATCCCGTATTGCTCCGCGCCTGCCTGCCTGCCTGGCTGGCTGCCTGGCTGCCTGGCTGCCTGGCAGCTGCACTGTGGTTATTTTTATTTCCCAACTTTCTCTCTTGTCCATGCTGCGCCGCTCCGCGCCACGCTCTCCTGCTGGAAAAGGAAACAGATTCTCGAGATCATTACTTTCACCGGGGAGGCATGGAAGAAATATAAAAGGGAGCGGAACGCCTTAATGATACTTGAGTCGTACGATTTGGTGGAGGGCGTAAAGACCCGAGCCGAGCCGAACAGAGTAGAGCGAGCAGTCCGTCGAGGAGGTCCATCAAGATGGACGGTGGCGGGGCGTGGCGGGGTGGAGTGGCGCCTCTGCCTGCCTCTTGTTCTGGGAGAGATTTCGGACAAGGGAGTGATTTTTCTCGTTTATCTTTGCGGTGCGCCTGGACCAGCTCCGCCGAGGGATGATGATTCCCGGGCGGTTGTATTTACCCGCGAGGGGCGTCGCGTGTCGCGTATCGTGCCGTGGTGTGGTCCCAAGGGTCGAAGCAGAGTTGTTTACCCCAACTTCAATACAGAGTTAATCGGTCTTCGACACCATTAAATTAATTAATGACGGGTTTGTACACGGGTTGTATAGACATTCATTTTGATTCCTCCCCGGTTGCTTTTTCCTCGAAGAACCCGAACCCCGCTTGTCTGATCGTTTCCCTGGCCAGAAGACGCCCACAGGTTGTTCGTGCCGAAACCCAAGTTCTGGGGCAACCAAACCCACAAACCCGAGGGGGCAATCACTCGTTCAAAAAGTGTACACAGGATTTCGGATTGGAGTGGATTGCGGCGGATTTTCACCAGATTGTGCCGGATTTTCACCAGATTGTGCCGGATTTTTTACGGACTGCGTCGGA
>CABIKL010004056.1:0-10182 GCA_902196195.1 Aptinothrips rufus | reverse complement strand
CGGGTCGGTTGAGGCGGGGCGGGGAGGGGTCGGACGCGATGGGACCAGGTGCAGGTGGGTTTCACACCCAACTTTTTAGATTGGCGAAAGAGATTGGCAGAGCGGCGTTTAAACGCCCCGGGAACAGAAAGGCGCTGTGCGAAGTGCCAACCCTCTCGCCTCCTAACAGAAGGGCGCCTAGCATCGGGTGAGGAAACGCACAGGGGTGACGCCAGCACGTACCTACGCATATGTCTTGCTTGCGTTCACAATCGCGGGAAGAAAATTTTAAAAGTACTGGCCGTCCATGCTGTTATCGATGGACGATTCATTTCTGAATTCATCCGTCACGCTGGAATTAAAGATGTTTAGGTAGTTGCTCGTTCGTTGGAGCCAGCTCTCATGAGTACGTTACAGCCGTGGGGAGCAGACGACGCGAGGGCATGCCGCCCTAGAGCGAGGAGAACAATACGGCGCGGCACTTGGTCCTGTCTAAATATACCGTCTCGCCCTTCAGAGTCCAGCAGCGGCGCGGGACCCAGCCATTGCGGCACGGCAACAAATCACCAAAGACTTCACACTATGTTGTTGCTTTTGAGAGAATTTCTTTGAAAATATCTTGGCAACACTGTCTCGCGCGTCCCACCACCCTTCCCCTCCCGTGTCGCATTCCCGCGTGGCGGCCATAAGGGCGGGATGTTTACATCCCTCCCTCTCTCTCCTTCCTAGTTATACATTCCTCGGCATTCGGCATCTCTCTCCTTTGTTGTTGCAGGGCCTGATGACGTCATGACGTCCAACGCTATCCGCGGCATCCGCCGGAAGAAGTCGTCGCTCTCGGAGGTGAAGGTGGCCGTCCTGGGAGCCCCCGCGGTGGGGAAGAGTGGTGAGTACAACCGAGTCAAACTACTGGGGCCTTGTGCGAAGTGGACTTCTTATGTTGTCAATAATCAATGAATAAACAGCTGAACGAAGTTGAAACCTCTATTCCACGAGTTCACAAACCAGCCAGCAGCGTACTGTCATTTCAAGCATGCTTTTTTGTTTTTGTTTCCGTGAGTTCAAAATAAAACAGAGAAGCAAGTGACACGCTTAGATTGGTTCTTTCTCGCAGTATTCATTACGCTTTAAAATAGACTCCCTTGGGATTGTTCGGCCGGGCTGGGTTAGTGTTTCGCGGGCAGCAGGCTGAGGGCAGGACCGGCCCCGGCGCCCCGGCCCGCCCTGCCGGCATCATCCATCAGCGTCCCTAGGGCGCCTGCGGGGTAGGCAGCCGCCAGCACGGCATGCACCGGGCCGCAGCGCGTTGCCTACCCTGCAGGCGGTCCGTGGGGAGAGGAGGAGTCCGCCCTCTGCTGGTGTCTGGCCCTTCTGCTGCGATTAGACCTTTACTCTGCCGCGCACGGAGCCGTTATCAGTGTTGCCAGAAAAGTAGGCAAAATCTAGACGAAACACACTGGTGGGGAGCGGGCTGCATTATCTCAGCCAGCCTGTCTGCTATAGTCCGATGCTGAGAGGTCGCCTGAGACGCAGCCCATCCACATCGGCGTGTTCTGGCTAGAGATGGCCTACATTCCTGGCAGCACTGGCCGCGACGTGCATGGTGTGCGAGTGAGAGGAGCGGGGCAGCAGGAGGTCAGTCCTGCGCCCACCTTACAAATGATTGACTGTGTCCTCTCGGCTCCGCCCCGTCCTGCACCGGCCCGGGGAGAACGAGAACACTTAGCAGCTGTCACCCCATAGCTCGTCCATGTATCACAGGCCGGGCGCCCTCCCCTCTCACCTCACCTGCCCCGATGTGACTCCACCAGAGAGGCCCTGCTCGGCGAAGCAGCACATCACGAGGAAGAAGACAGAGGACGCTCATGATTGTTGTTAGTACGCCAAATCGCTGGGGCTGGGGGTATTGGCAGGGTCGCGGCGCGGTTACTCTGTGCTGTACTCTCTGAGTGGGCCACGCCGCGCCACGCCACGCCACGCCCGCCACGCCACGCCACGCCACGCCCGCCACGCCACGCCACTCTACCGACCGCCCAGCGCAGCAGCCCTGCCGTCCCCTTGCTTTTAGCAGAGGGGCCGCGGAGAGAAGAGAAGTGAAGTGAATGCCAAGGCGGTAAAGTGACCCAGAAACGCCAGGCGGTGCGAGTGAGTGAGTGAAGTGCGCGGCGCGGGCTCGCGCTGGGGCTGGGGCTGGGGCTGGGATGGGGCTGGGATGGGGCTGGGGCTGCGGCTGGCTTGAGCCCGACTCCGACTGCACCCGAGCTGTAAACTAAAGCACTCGATTGTTGTGTTGCAGCTCTCACCGTCAGATTCCTCACCAAGAGGTACATCGGTGAATACGATCACCAAGCAGGTGGGTTCCCGTCTGACTAGTTCGGATGTTCCTGCACTATGACAATAATAACATACTAATAATGTTACTACTGTTTCCTCCCTGCAGAGAATCGTTACAAGTACGAGGTGCTGGTCGACGGAGAACCTGTGCTGTTCGAGATCCTGGACACCTGTCCCAAGGTAGCGTAAGGAAACAAATTCAAGTTCTTTGGGGGATTGGCGACCTCTGCATATGTGGACCGGGACGGGGGAGTGGGGGCGACTAGGGAAAAATGAAGATAAAAGACGACAGAACGTCGACATCGATATCGAACCCATGCTGTGCAGACGTCACCAATATGATTATAAGATTATATGATTATATGATTATATGATTCCATGATTCCATGGTTTTATGATTATTATATGATTATATGATTCCATGATTCCATGGTTTTATGATTATATATTATATGATTACATGATTTCATGGATAATTATATGATTTTATGATTATACGATCATATGATTATATGATTCCATGGTTATATCATAACCATGGAATCATGGAATCATATAATCGTGCACACTAGAACATAGTGGTAGGCACTGACCCCTCCCATCCCCTATATGATTATTATATGATTATATGATTCCACGATTCCATGGTTATATGATTATGATCCCATGATTCCATGGTTATATGATTATATGATCCCATGATTATAAGATTATATGATTATATGATCGTCACCCTTCGAACTGGGCGTACTGGGTCCGAGGTTAAATCGGAACAAATTAAGATTTCGGCGTCGAGAGGACGTCGATTAGTCGATGAGGCGTCGACACTGGTCTGTTTCCAGTCCGAGGACGACACTCCGGCCTGCGAGTCGCTGCACTGGGCGGACGGCTTCCTGCTCGTGTACTCCATCACGGACCGGCGCTCCTTCAACTACGTGCGGCGCGTGAAGCAGCTGCTGCCCGGCGACACGCCGCTCGCCCTCGTGGGCAACAAGGGCGACATGGTGCACCTGCGGCAGGTCAGCACCGAGGAAGGTGGGCACCGCACCGCGCACCGCACCGCGCACCGCACCGGGCACCGCACCGGGCACCGGGCAACTCGATACAGAAACCAAGGGGACACAAATATTTCCGAAGGCCATTTTCAGACTAATTCCAAAAGGCGTGTCGTAGCTTCCTCATCACTTTAAAATAGGTCTCAAAATGACCTCCAAATTTTTTTTGGTCGCCCTTGGTTACTGGGTTGGGTTGCTCCAGATTGTGGGTTTGGTTTTCTTGTTTCCTGTTTGGGTCTGGTTGTGCAGTCGCCTGGCATCTCGACTGGTAGTTGACGTGGGTGTACGATGCGTCGCAGGTGAGATCCTGGCCAAGGACTACGACTGCTGGTTCTCGGAGCTGACGGCGGCCGAGCAGGTGTCGCAGGTGGCGGAGGCCTTCCACGAGCTGTGCCGGGAGGTGCTCAACACCCGGCGCATCAAGAACAAGCAGTCCCTGCTGGACCGCATGCTGGGCACCAAGTCGCCCAACATACGATCGTACGCGCGGGGCAAGAGCGACTCGGCGCTGCCTCGCGAGTGACGTCATGGCGAGCCGGGTGCGGGCATTCCCTCCAGACTCGAGGAGCGGAACGAGTGTAATTACAATTGACTCTCAGACTTTAGGAGTACTAATGAAAGTTTGTGAAGAAATACAGATTTTTTAAGTTTATATTCTGAATGTACATAGGAGCAGTGCTAAGCATGAATGCCTTTCCTTTCTAATAAAGTGGCTGATTTAACACAGTTTTCATAAGAAAAATCTCTTAAATAAGCCCTTCTACAATAATAATACCGGTATTATTATGACGAACACATCAAAATACGCATAAAATTAATCTGAAAACATGAATGTGAACGTAGAATGCGTGTTCAAAATTGAATGACATATTTACTAAGAAGCAAAATCGAACGAAGCCGCCCCAGTGAGAAATGCTTTGTCGAAATTTCATCGATCATGTCGATAAGCTGATTTCGACGTCAACGCGACGTGATTTTGTCCCGCAGATCGACGAATTATCGATGTCGACCTCGATTCGACGTCGTCTCGGTGATCCATTTCTCGGGGCGCGTTCAAGTCAAAAACCAAGCCTGACCCCAGCAAGACAGTTTACACACTACAAGCTCAAGATGACCCTCTCTCCTCACTATTTACTCACTTCGGACTCAGAAAACTCATTTTTAGTCTCTAGAAAGTCAGTGATCTGTCCGGACACGCCTCCCCCCTATTTGCAGGCTGCTGCAAATTGACACATTCGAGCTCTTCGCGCTCTTCGTGCGTGGTGGGTGGTGGTCAGTGGTGGTTTGTTAGAGCGAGTATGGCCAACTTTCCCGGCTCACCATTCGACCTGTATTTTGGTGAATATCTCGTTTGAGAAAGAAAGTCTAATCAGTAGAATTTTCCGTTAACGCGTTTTTATTATTAAATATAAGACGAAATAGGATAAAAAGATCTCCAATGGTATTCAATTAAGCTATATCAGCCTTGAAATTTGTTGGTATTGCTACACCAATGAAAACGATGAAAACTTGACAATCTTGCAGTCATGGCGGACAATCTACAGAAAAGGCCATCTAAAGGAATTTTAAAGAATTCATCCAGCTTTGATAAACAAGAAGGACCTCAGAAGTAAGTTGTATGCTTATTTTTGCATTTTGTTTCTCTCTGTTGGAATGCCGTTGACAAACGTTGCTTTCGTTATGGAATTTAGATGAGATTGTCAGTTGTAGGCTAGGCTTGTATCACTTTAAAATTTAACTCTTGAGCTATGTTGTTAATATTTTACAAGATTGCTTCATATTTTATTCTAGAATGTTCTGTTTGAAGTTCCCATTCTTTCCACTTCCCTTTTCAATTTATTTGTGGATTATAGGTTAGTGTGTCTTGCCAAACAGTCAACTATTCTATGTAAACAATTAATTTTGGGCCCAGAATATTGTATTTTAATACTATTGAAACACGTCATTCGATGAAATCGATTCAAATCTGACACAGTTTGAGTTTGTCAGGACGTGACAGAAATCATGGCCAGCATCATTCAATAGATGCTACCTTCTGTTGTAGAATTTTAAACTTTGCCATCTGCATTCAGTCACTTTTTCATTGCTTCCCCTGATCTTTATTTACATCATTGATCTCAATCCTGATACTTTGAAAGTTTATGGGTATTATGCCTATGCTTGAGTCAGTCACTGCTATACTTTTTATCATTGATTTCCGGTAAATGAATCGATATTTTCTGAGATCATTCAATTTTCCCCTCTCGTGTTGCATGAGATCCTCGAGCATAGCAGCCTCATCTACCAGTACGTCTAGCAGGTACTCTGCTTGCTTGGACCACCATAAAGCCTCCATACCCCCTATGAAATCCTCCCATATATTTCCGTATCATTTTTGTGTATTGTTATTTTCAGGAAGCAGAAAGGAAAACAAACACAATGGGATGAAATGAATATCATTGCCACATTGCATCCAACTGATAAAGACTATGGGCATATGAAAATTGAAGAACCTAAAACTCCATACAATTGGGAGGAGGGAGAAGGAGAACCTCCTGATGAACTGGATGCTGGTGAGCTCGCAGAGAAGTAAGTTCATACCTCTTGTATTATGTTTTCTAGCAAAGCTGCATTTTTAAGAGCTATGATGATTCTGATACTTACATTTATTCCTTGACAGGATAAGGAAGAGTGCAGATACACCATTAAAAGTTTTAGATTCTGAAAGTGAATCAGAGGAGGATGAATCAGAGACACCTGAGGAGAGAGGTACTATGAACACAGCTAATATTGGATCTTGTACATCAATTATTTGGAAAAAAAATATTCTGAATTTTGAACTGTAATAAATGCTTTTTCTTCATTTGCAGCAAAGAGGAAATTATTTGAGAGTAAAAGAAAAGCTCATTATAATGAATACCATGCAATAAAGTTGGCAAGAAAGCTTATAGAAGCAGGAGAAGATGAGGAGGAAGAAGAAGAAGGCGGCAGTGCACCAGAAGAAGAAAAGAAAGATGAGAATAGCCCCCAGGCAGGTAGCAGCCAGTAGCATTTGACATGATATTATGTTGTACAAACACAATTTTTACTATCTTTGATTTTTTGTTAAGAAATATAATGTAAGTGTTTATGAAAGAGTGCATCACAAACAAGATATCAATGTACTCCTTTCAGTCTTAAATTTAGAAGGGTGTGAGTTAAGCATACCAATTTTAATTATGCTTTCTTGAATTATCATTTCTTTTCATGAGACCCTTTCCAGTTGGTTTATTCTAAGTCAGTGCACTTATAAGGTGCAGATTGCTGTTCAGTCATCAGTTGGTATTTTGTATTCTAGATAACATTGCAAAACCACTATTTCCTCTTTTTACTCCAACAAAACAATAGGAACATTTAATGTTGAAGCTATTGCAGCTTTTTCTTACCTCATCAATGGACCTTACAAGCATGCCTGCGAAATTTTGAGAAAATCTGTTGGTTTTGTTGAGTTTATTCCTTAGAATGAACTTAATAAATTCACTTTGTAAAGCATGGCTGTTTTGACACGATATTAATCATCTGTGAATCATTTTATGGTTCTGTCACAGTGTTTTTAAGTCAAATTAAGTTCCTTTGATTTTCGTTCATTTTATTGTACTACTTCCAAAATTCAGTAAGTGTTCTTTTGTTTCTTCTTTGTGGAAAAAAAGTTCTTTTCGCTTGTTTTCTTAAAAAATTATTCCAACAGTGCAAGGGAGGTCAATAATTCAAGGTACGATATTCATTTTACCATCTCACAATTTCATACCAAATATTTTATTGTCTTCCTTGAGTGTTCACATCCCATTTATACTTACCACAAGCAGGCACCAACTGAGTATTAATCAACCAATCTCATTTACATTTTCCTAGTGTAGAAGCAGAACTATAGCACTTCTGATATAAAATATTAGTATTGTGGGCGAAATGAAAGAGTTTCGTGTCACTGTATAGTGATCAGTATGCTGCCCCATTCAAGGAGCATTTCTCTTTCCTTTTTTGTATCGACCTTATTTGAAGGAAATTTTTAGAAATTTTTAAACCCACCTTACTTTTTTGTTATTGCTGGGAGAAAGTAGTGGTGCAAATGTTTCAAGTGATCTGTTTAGTCTGACCTAAATTTTTGGAAAATTACTGTTTTTGTGAGACTAAATGATGTTGCTAAATCAGAAGGGGTTTAACATCTGAATCCTGAGTTCAACTATCATTGAAGGGTACCAACCTTGGAAGGGTACCAGTACTCTAAACCTCAGCTGTTGCTTCATTACTTACGGATTCTGATAAAATCAGCCGAAGTTGTAGTTGCATTGCTCTTCATGTTATTTTAAAAGAATTGAAGCCAGTGGGATTTTCATTTTAAAAAAATTTTGATGTGAGTTTGTCTGCCAAATTTTCTTATGTAATTTTTAGATTAAAGAAGGACCTAATCAACTCCTGGCTGAAGAGCCTATGTTGTGTCAGATTGATGTACATAAGACAAGTAAAGAGAGAGCTTGTATGTCTTTGAACTGTTTTTCTGACTGATATCTATGTAGTCATATTTGACAATCTTTTTTTGCTTTTGACATTAATGTTATTTCACACTTTGATGTTTCACACGTAATTTTTGTTTGTTTGGTTATCTTATGAAGATAAATTTTACAGTTTTTCATATGCTTCCATGATGTGTTTGATGATTTTTTTCTGCAAAGTCAACTTTATCCTTCTGTGTATTTGAATTCCATTCTGAGTTCCGAAAAAGAAAGGAAAAAAGACTGTTTTCTTGTAAATGTGTCATAGCTTCCAATCATGTACCAATACAATCCATGGGGAAATTTTCACTAACAAAATCGGTGTTGAATGAAATGTGTGTAATTTTGCTCTTTTGTTATTACATTAGTGACACGTTAAGTTTGATTTTATTTCTTTTGAATTTGTGGTTTCATTGTGTATGTCAATCAGGCAACTAAATTTGAGGACAATAGAAGGGGCTAAGATCTTCAGCGTCTTTGTGATTATTTATTCTTTGTACCTAGAAATGGAAGGTTGTTATTAAAGTGGTTCTTGTAAATGTTTATCATTAGGATGGTTTAGTCACTTACTTGTTTTCAAAAAGTTCCTGATTTGTTAACTTATGAATATTTTAGTGATTATATTTCAAGTAGTATTTATAGTTACATTCTTTAAGTTCAAAATTATTTACAATGTAATTACAGATGTGTAATTACAGTATCATGGTATTTGGAGTAAATCACCAGAAAATCGGCGGTTAGGAAAGATAACCCTGGCCGTCACTTAGATTTTGGTTATATTCTGCGAAGGGATGATCTGTTCCTTTCATTGGGAGGTTTGTATGATTTGCTTTAAGCCTATTAAAATGTCAACAACCAAACTTTCACCGAACTTAATTTTATTCTGTTTTGGCTCATTTCCCTTAAATATTCAAAAGCTAAAGCCTATTTTAAAAAATGAATACAGTTCAATGAAGTCATAATCTGAAATCTTTAACGTAAGCAATAATCAAACAAACAGTATCCGCTCGGTAATTTTAACCAGTCAAAAAGCACAACTTTTGAAAAAATTAGAAGTAATAATATAAAACTAAATCAGTGGTCAATAATAATAAGTTCATCAATTCCCCAATCTTCGTAGCTTTGATCTGGAAGATACCTGCGAATCACAATAGGGATTTTACGCTGTTTCAGCTCTTTCATGGCTATTTGAAGAGGGTCTGTTTCTCCTTCTAGTTCAACCATAACCGGGGCACACATAGCTATCTGCAATGCTCTTGTCCCTAACACTCTGGCTCTTTCATACCTGCAATCAAACAATAATTCGAATCACAGATCAACAAATACCAGTCACTCGAACGGAAAAGAAAGAAAATTCTCAAGGCTTACTTTGTCATGTAGCGTGTTGTAATCCTTTTTGATTTGGCGACTCCACCACCAGCAGCCCCCGCTGCTAGGATATCCACATTTTCTGCCTCCTCCTTTGGGTAGTTAACACAAAATTAATATTAGATAACAACCAATGAAAATAATTTGTGGATGAACACTTGATTTCAGTTGACCTTACCTCTTGCTGGTCTAATTCCTCAATATTCTCATCATCCTCTACATCATCAAAGTCCTCACCCAATCCAGCACTGCAATACAAAATGTGCATCAGGAGACGATAGTAAAAGTTTAATCGCAAATGATTTCTTGCGAAAGCAATATCAAACAAACTTAAAAAGAATGATTTTAAAGATTGAGAGCACATTAATTAACTCCACAAAAGTCCTGAGGGTATAGATTTTAACCGACCTGAGAAGTATACTGTTAAAAGGTGCATTGTTTTGAGTTACTTTGAAACAAGTGTGTCATTAATGTCAAGAACGTGAAAAAACTCAAAATATACCAAAAGTCAGATACGAAAGCTTCTATAAAAGCTCCGAATTCGAAAAACTGAGGAAGAAGCATTTAACTATTGCATTACTTTGAAAGTTGTAAACATAACCACAAGATCGCTGAAACGACCCGTAAGAAATACAAGAAGGTTATAAGGTTTAGTTTCTTCTCTTAATAATAATGCTTACTCATCTACATCAAAATCATCCTCAGCCATAGTGAATTCGTCCGGTTAAAGATAAACAATTTAGAATTTCAACTTCAACAGAGCGACGAAATATCAGAAGACGCAGACGCAAATAACAGAGTGGTGAGGTGAGTGGGTGAGTGGTGCACGGGGGCGTGCAACTTCGGGCATTTTCGGGCAAAGGATATTTGCACTATAGTTCTTGCTCTGAAAATAACATTACTGGCTCTACCAGGAACGCTCTGATTGGCTGATTTCG
>CABIKL010004055.1:0-10183 GCA_902196195.1 Aptinothrips rufus | reverse complement strand
TCAGTTACATATAATAATGTGAGTGTTCACACTGGTTCGTACCGGTTCATACTGTTACATTCAGGAAACCATGTGATCATCTGATTTTGCTCTCGGTGCAACATCTTGCGTCTTATTTTATTCTCTTTATTTCGTCCTCTACAAACCTGGTGCCCATTTCGTCAGTCTGATCATGTTTTGTCAGTTATTCCACAGTAAAGGTACCGGGTACCAACCTAAGCCGGCTACCGGTTTTGCCGGCGATGACCAGCGTCTGACGCTGCGGCGCAAGTGACGCCCGGATGTTATCATGAACATCCAACTCGTGGCGTGGCGTGGGGAGGTGTGCCGTGGCGTGGCGTGGCGGCAAGGCAGCGATTTAGTCCGGGACCACTTAAGGGGGTCAGGGCTTCCGGAGCGTTTTGGGTCAGATTTATGCGGCCCGCGGTCATACGATCAGCTTGTTGACAGCAGTCACTCTAATCGATCGTCATAAATACAGGATTACTTAATCGACGGTGTGCCCAGGTCGTTAACTCCCTTGCTTGAAGTTTACCTAGCCCAAGTTAACACTGGCCGTAGGTGCAGCAAGTCTCCTATAACTAGGGCATGCGGAGATGAAGCCTCACTCTCACCAACTTTGCAACAAATTAAGTCCTGTTTAGTGTTTTGGCGAGGATACCGGTCTTGGCGGGGTTCCAATATCAGCCGGTGACCTGCACTACCCCAGGGTCGAGCCCGGGACTCACTGTTTGGCCGGCAGGTCTGATTGGGCAGTGATAAATGTTTATTGTGTATTTCGTTTGGGCAGTAAGTGGTGCTTTTAACATTGTCGAATGCTGTTGGCCCGACTTGTACTGCCCATGATAAGGAGCAAGGTGGAATTCAGCGTCGAGCGCGAGAATAAAAGGGAGAATGGGGTGTGAGGGGAGAGTTTCTGTTCATACTTTTTTATTCCAGAAAATACTTTAATTCTTTTTTGCTGCACTGTCCACATTTCTTCCTCCTGTGTTGTGTTCTTCGCTTTTCCTTTTCGACTTCCGTCCTGCAAGTTATTATTAATGTAGTCCGGCGCAATATTTCATGGCCTGTCCCTATATGCCCGTCATCCGTGTTTTTAATTAAACAATTACGACGCTCTTGTTGCAATATTCCCTCGCCGCTCACCCTCTCCCGTCTTGCAAACTCTCTGTAGTTTTTTGTTTAGTAAAAATCAAGATTCCATATGATATTACGAAAATTTGTCGGCTCACGGTCGGTCGAGAACCCAACTGCACAAGCGACCGAGCAGGAATTTTGGGCGCGACTAGGGAGGTCGTGCCGTACGTTCGAAACTATAAGTTTTTCCCGCCAGAATGTAAACAACTGAAGGATGCCTGCCCGGTCGGTCCGGTGACCCCCGCCGAGACATGCATGATGCAGGTCGCGGCATGATGAAATCATTATGACTCTGTAACCGCTGGGAGCGCTCTAAAACGGCGGCGGCCAAACCGCAGGTGGGTGGGTGGCTAATTGCTGCAGTTAGCTGCCTCGCGCGCTGCCCTGCCGCAGCTGGGCGAACCAGACTCTAGCTAAAGACCTGGATACTGGGCAAAGAAACGCCATGGCTGTCGCGCTTAGTCCGCCATCTTGACTAGTGACTGGGGAGACAACTGCTGCGACCGCCGCACCAGACAACTAACGGCGTGGTATGAGAAATTACGCGCATCGCGTTTCTTTGCCAAGTATCGAGATCTGTAACTGTAGCTACTGCCGCCACCAGCATCTCTCAAAGACGAACGCTTTCATCGTTAGAAGGCCTCAAAATAAAAACGGGAGTCCGTCGATATTTAGTTCAATGATGCGTCTTGTCTGTAACCTTTCTTTTTAGTAATTTGTTTTTAAACGAGAGGGCGTTCACTGCAAACAGTTTTGTACTAGGCCCATTGTAGCAATAAGTGAGTACTTGTAAAGTCATTTAACGATACTGGATTGTAATGTGGCGCCTTCAATATTGTCGGTTTGGTGCGTATTGCACTGAAGGTGAGACTGGCGTCAATCTCTACTAAATTGCCTAAAATGTGATTGTTAGAATGAAGTCCCATTCACTGACTTACTGAACTTTTATTGTGATTTTTTTTGGCAGTGTGTCGTTATCATCTCTTCTGCGCTGATCTTGTTTCGCTTCTCAACCGCTTTATCCCCATAATAACCCCGCAGCAGGTCCTGTCCGCGCATCCTCTCTCCACCGCGCGCTGCATCCAGCAGGGATGGCCATCGTGCATAAATTTTGCAAAGACACTCACCATAGCAAGCGTCGCAAAGACACCGACGCGCCATCCACCTCAGCCCTTGATCCCCTAAACGACCGGGCTCGAGCTGGCTTGCGAGCCGGCCCCGCCAGCGGCCCAGGGGCCCAGTCGAGCCCAGCCCAGACCAGCACAGCTAGCGCCCGCTATGCAAGTCGCCGTGAATGTGTTTCGTTTCTTTCCTGGCCCTCTTTATCAGCGGGACCCCCGCGACGGGGCTCCGCTCGCCCCTAAAGTGGTGAGACTCAAGAGGGGGAGATGCGCCATTGCCACCTTCATAAGTTCAAAAACCGGTGAGAATGAATCACTAAGAGAGGTACGCGGTAAAAGTGGAGGGAAATTATCTTGAAAGAGGTGAAATATTCGAACAACGGTATTATGTAGGCCCCTCTGGGACCGCACTCAGCGACGATTCTGCTTGCTAATATCCATTGCACCTGCTCACCCCTCTGCCCTGCCTTTTCTCTCATTAGCGGACTCCGCTGCGATTGTTGAATGAACAAAACCGCGGCGAAGCAGGCTCGTGTTGATTTTGAGTCTGAGCCGCGCCTGCCTGCTGCTGCGGAGAGGGGGGGGGGGGGGGGGGGTTGAGGTAATAGCGCGGTCAGTCGCTGGCCGGTCCTGCGGCCCCGCCCCGCCCCGCCCCGCCCCGCCCCGCCCCGCCCCGCCCCGCCCCGCCCTGCCCCGCCCCGCCGCGTTGTTAACGTTGTTTACTCCCGCAACGTGTTTAGCATATCGTAGGGGGTTAGCCACTGGAAGGGATTTCACACCGGAGGAAAGGATTTCCACGGATTCGGCCCGCGGCTCGCGGCTCGTTTCAGCAGCTTAGCCACGCGGCCTGCCCGGCCCTCCCGGCCCGGCCCTCGGCCTTGTATGCCTAGCCGAGAGACCCGAGGTGGAGAGCCGCCACGGTCACGTGTCTGTGAGTGCTCTCTGATTGGCGAGCTGCTCCGGAATGACGTGAGTCTTGCCGCTCTCTGGTCTGCAGTAGTGCCAGTGCCCCCCCCCCCCCCCGGGGCCGACTGGACCCTTGCGTCCGTAACGAGGTGAAAGAGACGCCATCACTCTAAGATTAATTTTTTTTATGTTTTGTCAAAAATACACGTGAGTTTGTTTAGGATGTAATTAAAATTAATAACATAAAATGGACTGCAGATTTATGTCGATTAAAATTTGATTCAAATTAAATGAGCATTAATTTTTTTTGACATGAATGTGAATGTTTATTAAATAAAATTAACGTAACTTTAAAAGTACATGTTTATTAGCACTCACGTATAACTCATGTATGTAGCTGTTACCCTAGGATTGATGGTGGCGCCCCTGGCGGCGCCGAGTTCGACGCGGACTACTACTTGCCTTGTCGTCCGTGAACCGCGCGTCTCTTGTCGCGCTGACAGTTTCTTTCGTGATCGTGATTTGTATTGTCTGTCAGTCATTACTGCAACGCCTTTCAATCAGCGCTCTGCTGGAACGTGATTTAGCGCTAAAGGCAGATTCGCCTGGATCGGGTAAAAGTTAGCGCGAGACATTTTTGCTCACTAGCGTGCATCGGAATAAGAACGGGGGGCAGCCAGCGGACGCCTCTTCATGTAACACTGGCGTCCTTCGCAAACGCTTTATTCAATAACGGGAGCAACTTTGTATTTTACTTGTGAAGTTCTCTGATTGGCACGATAATAATTTGCGAGGGCAGAGCGCAGAGCGTCCCTTCAGAACTGTTTCCATATTTCTGTTGTTTATATGCGCGGAGCATTCAAATTGCCTTCGACTTTTTACGCTCATTCCATAGCGACGAAGCGGGAGTGGATTATTATAGGGTGCGATCAAGTTTTGGTACTCTCTTAATATTTTGTGTGTCTTTCATTCATTCCGTTGTAATCTCGATCTACTACGTGAATACGTCTGTTTTATTATTTTGTTGACTCTGATATTGTACCTGTTAATGGTGTACTCTCTGCTATGAAAGTGGCTCGAACGAAGAATTGTTTCCCTCCTTTAAAAGAAGGGCAGCTGCGCTGTTAGGACTCGGGAATAATGCTCTCCTTACTTTACTTGGGTATTCATTTGGGAGCTGCCTTGCACGTAAGACTCCGTCGTTGTCCTTTTCGCCTGTCCCGCCCCGTCCCGCCCCGCCCTGGGCCGCCATCTCCCTCCATTTGCGACTTTTCAGCCTTGTTGTCTTTGGGCAAGTGACCCGATTCGGCTCGGCTCGGCTCGGCTCGGCTCGGCTCGGCTCGGCTCGCCTTGGCTCGGCTCGGCTCGGCTCGGCTCCCCTTCTTCGCCCCGTTATGAACTTTTGCAAGTCCCGAAGATGTGCGACACCCCTGCAAATATCAAGAAAAACAATGAAGTGGCGTCCCAGTTGGAAGGGGGATGGCTTCAACTTTCTTTGTCAGGCGGCTCCCCCATCCCCCTTTCCAGTGGAAAGTGTCGCTGGCCGTCACTCTCATTACTGGCTCCGGCAACTGCTCAATTCGGCGAGCGCCCAAAAGACTTCCAAGTGCTGCTAATTTGCGACCGATGGTGACATTTTAATTTTTAAAGCGTGCCAGCGTCGTTGTGCTGGAAGACTCGCTGCTCTTCGAGATGGTATTGAAAGCGCAGATATTGGAGTGATGTTCCATTCCACTCATTCCCATTCAAGGTGTTGCGCCTATGAATTTTGTCTTGATTACGGGCTGTCATTCTCCCCAACATTCGTCGCTAACGCGTAAAAAAGAAGTTTTTCTACGAGCTACTAGTCGTCGGCTGTCAAAATCAGCCGCATTCAGTCAAAGATTCTGCTAAATTACAGCTGAAAACTTAGGCAAGTCTGTTGCGTTGCTGGGCATCGGCATCAAGAAGCTAAATCACTAAGTTGGGCGGAATCACCTGACGCAGTTTCAATTTCAGCTCCAGCTCCCTAAGCATATGTTGCTCCTCCGAGAAACATGTTGATTTTTTGCATGATCGTTGGCCTTTGCTTTTTCGGAGCAGTCTGTCAGTAAGCACATTCATAGTGGAACTGTCTGTCTCTTCAGTCCGCCCTAAACATTATAACCCCTAATGATATTATTACAATTATTTGTAGTTTTTCTTCAATTTCTTCTGGTTATTTTGGCACCGGTTCGATTCGATCGTGATGTATGCTCAGCTGTCTGCGGAGTAATGTTACATGTATTCCGAGCCAACGGCGCGACGTATCTGTAAACGCATCGGTGAACTCGAATCTGTCAGTGACTCGTAGATCGTGACCGGATACGACTGTAAAGCGCAGACGTAAACGCTGGCATTGCGTTCTGATGGCCGACTGATATCCCGCGGATTGAACGATGGTATATCGTGCTATGAGGTGGCGATGGCATTAGTACCGCCACTACCATCGGAGAAATGACCCTTACCCAGGAAACAGAATTATCGAATGCAATTCTTGATTTTCCGTGCGCCAGCTTGACTGAGACCCCACTAGTTCATTTTAAGGACACAAAGTCAAGCGAAGCACACATTTCTTGAATCAATCCCAAAAGTTCGTTCAAATCTAGTAAAACGTGATTTTTAATTTTTTTGTTACTATACTCTATTTTTTGATGAGCAGTCTATTTGATTCGACAACCTCGTATTGTGGGTGCCCTCCCAGAGATTTTCGACGTCATGTAGGTTATGAACGACCCCTGTTCCCCACCTGATAGACAGTTGATCGGATTTATCAAAGCGAACAGGGGCCAGTCCGTCTCTGTTCTTTTTTTAATAATGTTTTTTTGCGTGGACCGCATATCAAGGCCTGACGTGTCGACTTGCGGATCGTGCCGCGTCGCGTCGCGTTCTGGATTGGACCGAGTGGCTTGGTCAGAATGATTGAAATCTGCCTTTCAGTATGGTGACTGGCCGCCAGATACTGTCTCCAGCCATCAAATCGAGCCACACGATCTCTCGCCGCCCGTTCGTTACGTCATGAAAAAGGGCATACACGCTGAAAAAACGGACGTGGAAGCGGATTACGAAACGACTGACACATCATCTGCCTCGGTCATTGCTAGTGGCTTGTTTAGTGTGGCGCGTTCACTTTGGAAATAAATTAATGAAATGGATTACTCGAGACAGAATAAAGGGATAAGTGGTGCAAATTGAGCGAGAAATGAAAATGTATTTTGTTTTCATAAATTTTTGTATTGGTCTAACGTTGCACGTTTTAGAATTCGAACCGGCCGTCACACAGGAGGTTTCTCGAATTCTCAATCATCATGCAAAGTCGACTACCACCACGAAAAGAATCCGAACATTGCCTGCTCCTCGCTCGACTGGTTTCGCTTCGCATTGAAAGTCCCTCGCACGTGGGGTAGCTACGGCGGCGCGGGCTCTTATGGCGGTGATACTCGTGTCGTGACGTGGGAACGGGCGATAGCAGAGCAGGTGACGGGGCGGCAGGCTCGGGCCTTGGCTCGCGTGGCGCCGCAGGAGAAGTAGGTTCAACTGCACTACAGGGACAGGAATATCAACTGGGAAATTTCTCATACCGGACAGCAATCCCTCATAGCGGCCGGGGCCGCAGGTAGTCCCGTATACCTGGCCCTCAAGATGGCCGCCGGGTGGGGACGCCTATGATATTTCTGTCCCCTGCTCCAGTGCTGTAAACTGCACAAAACCTAATCCATTCTCGTCCATTTCTCCTGGACAGAGCGATGATAGAGGGAAGGAGGGACGCACAGGGTGACGGCAGGAGAGAGAGGGGCAGGATGGCAGGGTGTGGTTCCGCCTAACCTTCTGCTGCCAGCGCGGTCTTCCTGATGGATGCATGAGGTCAGAGGTCAATGTCATACTGGAGGTGAGGTAAGGGAGGGGAGGAGGGGAGAGGGAGGACGACGTCACGTGACCCGTTATGTTGTTCACAGATAGGGGTGGGCCGTGGAACACGTTGAGGTCTCTCTCTCTCTCTCTCTCTCTCTCTCTCTCTCTCTCTCTCTCTCTCTCTCTCTCTCCCCCTCTCTCGGCCGTGCCTCCCGCGCTGCATTGCCGACTTAACCGCACTGGCAAAGTTTGTATACATCTCCTCATCTTGGCCTGGGACTTTGAACGCCGCGAGGACCTGTTAACCTCTGACCTTCCTTCTTACCTTGTTTCATCCGCCGGGCAGGCCCCCTTCCCTTCCATTCTCGCCCCTCTTAGGCCGTAATCTTGTCGCCCTTATACTTCTTGAGCCGAGTTGAGCCGAAGAAAGTAGAGCCGTGCAGACAGTGACCGTCATCGAGACCGCATTAATCCTCTTATGAGACTACCTCTGACCTGAGGCCCAGCCCAGCGATTGACGAGAGGGTGTAAGTTGACAGGAGGACGTCACAGTGAAACCTCTCCGCACGTGCCAACCCTTAAGACGAGACTGGTTCGTTCGTCGGAATCCATAATCACGGTTGGACTAGATTTGAGCGGTATACGGCGCATGCATTTTTGTACACATCATCCTTAAATTCCATTGAGCTTCTTTAATATTCAAATGAGATAGAATTGCAATTTGGATTTGTCCTATATCAAAATGTCACAACACTCTTATATATAACTTTTTGTTTCTAATTTTTGTTCAATCATTATTGAATTCGGTAAACTTTTAAAATTTGGAAAACCGGTTTTTGCTAAATTTGACTCAAATTGCCCGTTGGCATGTTCCTAAATTTTGTTGTGTCCAGCCTCCTGTCTATTGATTGCCTTGGCAGTGCAGCGTGCCGCGTTGCCTCTTGGAGCAGCCGAGCGGCCCTGGGCCCGCCATGGCGTGGCGCCGCGCGGCGTGTCATCCTGCCACCGCGTGGGCTCTCGCAGCTTGAGGGCTATCGCTCCAGCCCTTGAAGGGCTGGTGGCAGCACGAAGGGCAGCCGCCAGGGCCACCATCCATCACCGCATATCACATGCCCAACAAAAGGAATTCCCTTTTCGTTCCACTAAACTTTCTCGCAAAGAGCGTCGTGGCGCGCACCGGCATGCCTGCACTCCGAGTATATCAGCAAAAATTGCAAAGTAAAATTAGCAATGACATGTTTTTAATGTTTTATTTTTTTAATTTATGGAATATTCTTCAAAGTTGAAAAAAAAAATCTTCTTTGTCATATTGCCGGAAGTACCGGAAGTAAATCCCAAAGTGATCTTCAGACATATTTTACCGTCGATTTCTGCGTTTCTGTCCCTAGAATTTCGGTTTTGTTTCCTCTGTGTCATCAGATCTTTCTTTAAATTTTTTGTTTTGCTTTTTGTTTGATAAATTGAATGACAACTCACTATATCCATGAAAAAAAAAATGAGTTCCACGACTGTCTGTACGCAGAAAACAACTTATCAAGAGTTTCAGAGCATTTCCATTTTTCAATGGAGCATATTTGCTTATGTTATTTCTGTTTCTTGTGTTGCAGGTACGGTAACAGTTCCCGTAACTCGATCAGGGAATGGATCCCTCGACTGGAGTGACGTTATTGTGAGTAAGGCATTGCGTGATCCGCTGGTGATCCATCGACGACATCGAATTCCCAACTCGATTGATTGTCCGGACCAGGCCGAGGCCATAAATAGCGGCGTCACATTGCGCACGCTCCTCAGCTGGAGCTGTGAGACTCACTGGGGAGAGAGAAGACGGGGCCACGTGAACATATCAGCTCTCATTGGCCAGGGCCGACATGACATGGACGTTCGTCGAACATTATTAGTTGATTCCGGTCGGACTTATCAACTTAGAAGGACAGCCGCGCGTTATGGCCGGAAACTAGGGCGACGGAGGTGACTGGTACGCGGTGGTGGCCGCTCTCTCCCCTTTAGCCTCTCTACTTTGACTGGTGGCTGGGGCGAGGCGAGGCGGGGCGGGGCGTCTAGCCTCGTCTTTAGTATTCGGTATGCGTGGACAGGCACTTCGAGATGCCAGCCATCGGGTCACCGAATAATGGCAAGTGCTGAGAAATTATTGAGGTTACGATCGTCTTGACCTGCCCCACTGCTGGTCGCGGCGCGGCGGGTGCAGTGCAGGGCTGGCCCCCTGCTGCTAGCTGGCCTGGATAGTGGCCATATGTCACGCGCCAACGATATTACCATACGAAGAGCTTTTCTGTCTTTCTCTCTCTCTTTCTCTCCATGTTCGCGGCTGATATCGCAGCGGCCAGCACCACGAGTCAAGAAAACTGGCCGCATAGGAATAATTAAAATAAAAACTTTTTCGCTAGGAAATATTTGATTCTGAAAAAATAAAAAACCACAGTTCCAAGGGTCAAAATTTTAGGAATCGTAATCTGAATTATTGCTTGTCTTGTAACTGATCGGAGTGGATAAAAGTAATATGGTGGTGTATAAAATGGTCTGAGAATTTTTCATCTTTTTTTTTTCTGAGTATGTATAAAGCTTTCAATGGTAATGTGCTGGACGTTCGTGAGAAGTACCACATGCGTGCGGTCGCACTGCCTACTGCCTCTAATGATTCTGTGAGTTCCAAACTACGGGCAGTAAACTTCACGAACCACTCCAGCTGTCCCCTGTCCCGTCCTGCCGCGCATGGCAGCAATACGTATCGACCTATGACAACGCCATTCGCCTTGTATCTGCCCCTCCCAATCACCTCCCCAAGCATTCCTGCCCACGTCGCATTCGTCTCGCGGGGCAGAGACAGCCTATTTCAAAATAATGGGGATAACGAGTCGATTCAGAGGCACCCCTGACCCCTGCCCTGCCTTGCCTTGCCTTGCCCCGCCCTGCCCTGCCCTGCCCTGCCCAGTACTGCCCTGCCATGCCCTGCCCTGCCTTGCCTTGCCTTGCCTTGCCTTGCCCCGCCCTGCCCTGCCTTGCCTTGCCTTGCCTTGCCCTGCCCTGCCATGCCCTGCCCTGCCTTGCCTTGCCTTGCCCCGCCCTGCCCTGCCCTGCCCTGCCCTGCCCTGCCCTGCCCAGTACTGCCCTGCCATGCCCTGCCCTGCCTT
>CABIKL010004054.1:0-10185 GCA_902196195.1 Aptinothrips rufus | reverse complement strand
CTCAGCACAGCAGTGGCTGCCCAGCCCGCCCTTAGAACGCGTCGCCAGTCAACAGCCGTCACGAAAGAAACGCACCTCTGAACACCTCCCGAGCGCCTGACGAGCAACATTCCCAATTTAATGGAAACAACTTTAGAATTAGCCTATGTTGGGTTTGCATGGCATGCAGGGGTTTGGTTTTCCTGCTGTGCATTATAAATACAGGAAAGGCGTGAGACGCCTGTGGTTCTGAGGCGACCAGCCCGGCAGCTCTGCTAAGCCCGAGGAGGGGAGGGGAGGGGAGGGGAGGAGGCCGCAGACCGGCTGGTTGACGCCCGGGATCACGGCGATGAGGGTCGACCCCCCCCCCCCCCCCCCCCCCCCCCCCCCTTACCCCAGGTCCTTATCGACCCCATGCGGACACCGGCTTGGTCAAAGTCCAGGCTCCGCGTTGGGCCACCCTAACACCACCTTAATAACGACAGTGTGAACACCTTGAAGCGACAACAAGCAGGCCCTGCTCTGCCCTGCCCACGACAGCCCTCCACCCCACCCAACCCTTCCCATCCCACCGCGGGCGCAATCAGAAGAGAACAACTAAATGCCCCGAGCACTGCCGCCTCACCGCGCGGCGCACAGGCAGAGGAGAATACTCACGCAAAATGCAACTTCCAAAAGAATTTCACAAAACTTGGATGAGGCCACGCTGAGGATGCAAGGAAAAGAGTTTGGTAGGAACCTGGGGGGCGAGGCAAGGAGCCTGCACTACCACTTCAAGTTGAAGAGCCGCGAAACGCAAGAATGGCTCCCCGCAGAGTTGGTAAGTTTGCATAAGGAGGCTTGGAGAATAAAAATGGAATCATAAATACAGAAGCTGGAGCAGGTAGAATACATACAAAGACAAGCGATATTCAAGGCAAAAATAATAATAACAAAAAAGAAAAAGAAAGAGAGAACAGACTGGTGAAGAAATCAAGCAAATTCATAGACAGCTAAATGACGCGTAATCTTTACTCAGTTCAATTAACGTTCGAGCGAAAAGCGGATAGAAGGATTGGGTAATTTCTTGGCAAGTGCGGTGGTGTGTGCGGTAGCTGCTTTATCGATAGTCTTCCCACATAATACTGATACACTCTGCGGGGCCTCATCTTCTCCAAAGTCTTGTAGGGCAATAGATAGACTCACGTCACCACTAAGTAACGTTCACGAGTAGAAGGGGACGGTCGAGCTAGCTGCGAACGTGCGGCCATGTCTAAGCGTCATCCAACCTACAGGAGTGGGGCGGGGCGTTCTTCAAAACCCTGGATACCGGCTAAACTTACACATAGCACAAGTACAAGCTAGAGTGTTATTTAAATTACAATTTTACAGAGCTAGACCAGTTTCTCTCTAGCAAATAAAAGGTTCGTTAAGTTAGTATTGAATTTTATGTGCTCCAGTTAACAGAGTAGGTTGGCAGCGGAGACGAATACAAGGGAAACGCGACGAGGCTGGAGTGGCGCAAACGGACAAACAGGACGCGAGCCCAGAGGTTCACAAACACACTTTACATGACAAATACAAGACGGGTCCTAACAGCTCAGCAATAAAGGGCTGATGGCTGCTGCTCCGACTCGAGCGAATCATTCGAGCCCTTTAAGAGCGCGGGGCGCCTCGCCGGCAGTCAGCCCATCTTTACGCCCTTTCCGCTCAGACAGTTAAATCGATCACTTCGGAGTAAATTTAAATACTTCCGACAGACACGGTCAGAATTCGATCAGAAACATTTGAGCAGAGCAAGGAGAGAAGCGTGAGATAGATAATCCTCACTATGGACGTTTCCCACTGGCCAAGTGGTTTGCGCATGCATAACTACAGTCCTTGCTGTCACTATAAGAAAAGAGTTGTGAATTTACAACGCTCATCAGCCATATTTTATACGATCGATGTATCGTAAATTTAAGACGCACCTTGATTTTGTCGAATGTCGAATGGCAGGAAATCGTATTCCAATGTGTAGCTCGCGTCTGCCATTCGACAGATACGCAACTGGAAAGGGCAATGGGAAGCCAGCGAATTCCGAGAAAAGTGCTGTCCTATATATCTTTTTTCTGTTTCTCCGTAAAGTTACAACAATTCCTTCCCAGCATTCAAGATACTGATGGACACGGAAAAGGAATCCGTCATTCTGCAGGATTGGGATCGACTGCAACATTTACTACGCGTTGGCTCAAACTACGCTACGAGATTCAATTAGCGCTTTACGAGTCGAGGCCGGAAATTAAAATTCCACAAATACCTTCACGTTTATGACCCGGGGCGCAGCATTGCGAAGGAAGGGTCTATCCTCGAACCGTCGAGATCATCGCGCCAACCACCCCCTCCCCTCCCCTGCCCTGCCCTTCCCACCCGGCCCACTCTTCGGCGTGCATCCGCGATAAAAGACAGCAGCTCCTTGCGGGGCGGGGCGTGGCGTGGCGTGGCGGGGCGTGGCGGGGCGTGGCGGGAATTGGTGGGGCGTCGCGATGCCCGATTCCACCGAGTCTCCTCGCTGCTATCAAACGCCAATCAGTAATATTCGCAGAGGCGATGGAATCGAAAAGATTAGAGCCTGGTAGTTATTCGCACGACGCGGCGGGCGAGGCGTCGCGGGGTGGGGTGGGGCGGGTTCGAGTACAAGTCCAGAATTAAATGTGCCGCCGTAAAACATTGCCCGGCCGCGGCAGTCAGGCTAGGAGAACACAACGGCGAAAAGTAAGGCGAGGCGAGGCCGACCGCGAATACGGAGAAGAAGCGTGGAAATAAGGAAACAATTGAAGTCGTTGGCATCGCATTATGAACAGGGCAAAGCGATAAGTCATTGCTAACCCCTGCACCAGCCTCATGCACCGGCTCGGCACGCAATGCAGCTAGCAGTTCACGCGGGTCAATCTTTGCCGCTCGGCCGCGCTCGGCGCAACGAGCAGATCATAGCCGCCCAGCCAGCCTGCTGCTCTGCTTCATTGTGTCCCGTGCTGCTCGATATGCGTGAGGAGTCTGCTGTACCGCCGCACTGCAAGTGGGTCAGTCAGACGATACCCCCGCCCCCAACCCACTGCGGTGCACCGAGCAACAAACGACGCCATATCGGGAAATAATGCGTCGGTCTCCACACAATGCAAAGGGAGCCGTTAGCCGGCGTGCTGGTTGCACTAGTAGCGGCATCATCGGCAGCAGCAGCAGCAGCAGCAACAACAACAACAACAACAACAACAACAGCAGCAGACGCAGCAGCAGCAAATACCAAACAGAAAGGTTGCGGCCTCGCCCGGTCCGGTCCCTGAGCGAGCCGAGTCAGGAATTAGAGACGGAAGCGATGGAGACCGGTCCAAAAGTAATGTGCGGCGCGCTGCAGTTGAGACAAGGCTCTGGACGCAGCAACAGGCGTGGGGAGGTTGGGGGAGGTTGGGGGAGGGGAAGGGAGGGTACTGCGTGCTTTGCATCTCAAGAACAAGTTTCGAATGGACGTCATCATGAGCAAGCCACAGGGGGAAAGGGAAGGGAAGGGAAGGGAAGGGACCGGGGCAAGGCAAGACAGGGACCGGCCGGCAAACTGCAGTTATTGCCCAAACTTCATGACGCGCCTGCATAGCTCGGCCCCCCCGGGTCTGGGTCATGGGTCAGTATTCAAACTGAGCCCCAGAGATAACACTGAAACTTTAACTTTCACGATAAATACTCGTATACGAGTAACCAAACTTATCGCATACACAACGTGTGTTAAATATTTTCACCCATACTTTTTTTTGCAATCACTCTTACTTTTTTTTGTTATCACTCATACGTTTTGAAAACTTATTTTGGGAAGTGATGATAATTAACGCACGTTACGTGCGTTAGTTGGCATCACTCTTGACCGAAAGTTTCACAAAATTCAAAGAAAAAGGTGTTAAAAATTAATCCAAACGCACGCTAATTACCAGTGATCATGTAGCCATTCGACTGTCGCGCTGCGAGGACGCGGCTGGCGGTCCAAGTACCTACATCAGCGGGGCTCGTTCCTCCGCGGCGAGGCGGGGCGAGGCGAGGCGAGGCGAGGCGGGGCGCGGCGAGGCGAGGCGAGGCGAGGCGAGGCGAGGCGAGGCTCGCAGTCTGTTATCCCCAATCGATACCATCCTGCTGCTCGGTGTGAATCAAGTGACACCGGAGCGGAGCGCCGCCCGGCCCGGCCCGGCCCGGCCCGGCGTGAGAAAGCGTTACGTTCGAGGCCAGCTTCATTACAGCCGTGTCTTCCCCAGGTTTACGAGCGAGTCGAGCCGAGCCGAGCCGAGCCGAGCCGAGCCGAGCAGAGAGAAGACGTATGCACTGGATAACAGCAGCGTCCCCGTCTTATAGAGAGGCGAGAGAAGGGATAGAATCACAGTGCAAAGCGGCTCTCTTTCCGGGAGAGCCGTAGCGCCGTAGCAAGGAGGCAGCGCGGGGCGGGGCGGGGCGGGGCGGGGCGGCACCAGCTATAACGCGTCCCGAGAGGCCAGTGGCGTCCGGACGTGTCACTCAGCTCGGCCAGGGCAGAGCAAGGCAGGCCATGTCTCAATGGGGCCGTTACAAACTGGCCACGGCGCGGACGACAGCAGGACGCGGTGTGAGGCGCGCTAGAAGACATCAACAGGACAGGACAAAACAGAGCACACCGTGAGAAAACAAATGGATTCTACTTTCGAGACGATGTGCGTCAGTTTCCGCGAGAGAAAACCGGAAATAGCGCTCTATCTGCAAAGTGACGTTATATGGCCCTCTTTATTTTCAGATATGGTATGAGTGTCTCCTGTAATTTATGCATAACCCTCACTAATTTTTTTTTTTTACTGTACATTAAGCGAGACACCGGTTGACCTAATGGCTCGGAATTGATGCTAATCCAACAGCTTTTAGCAACAATACATGAGGATAGCTCGGTTGGGTGCTAATCAATGGTATCCTTACAACGCGAAGTGGAAAGTAGTACCCGCAAGACCTCACCACACCACACGCTGCCGAACAATGACTTGGCGTGGCGTGGTCCGGTGACACATTCATAAACTTTCTAATGACCTCCAAGTCAAGATGACTCAACAGGTCATCTGCATTCGAGCCTCGTATAAAGGGGCTCACCGTGCGTCTTGTCGCGACCCGCGCGACCCGCGGGCCGACCCCCGCACTTTCATCTCGTGAGTCAGGGCGCCACGCCACGCCACGCCACGCCACGCCACGCCACGCCACGCCACGCCACGCCGCTCAACGGCAGCACAGCCACCTTTGATTCGCCATACGTGCAACAAGTTCATATCGCTTTCAGGAAAACAAGCGCTGAATACGATCTGATTCGGAAATCACATTCGTTAAGCAGCAGTCTACAGAGTACAAGGTTACCCGTACAGGACGAGGAATCAGGAGCTGACTGACAGGGAGAGCAGAGCGCACCGCATCCCGAGACACTCACTGCGCGCGAAAATAATAATCGCATTAGAGTCGGGTGGCTGGAGCTGGAGCTGGAGTCTGATGGAGTGTACGCTGCTAATTATCACCTGTCGTCCATCACGTCACGCCACATCAGCACATCAGAGTGCGGGGGGGGGGGGGGGGGGGGGGGGGGGGGGGCAGCCCCATCACCCGCCGCCCCCGTTAACGTGAAGCCAGCAGGGTCCGCCGAGACGCAAAGTTTCCGGAATGAAAGCGCCCTGCAAATCCGGTTAGCGAAATCAAATCCTCAACGTGGCTGTGTGCGCAGCGTCGGCCAGGGGAGGGGAGGGCAGGGCAGGGCAGGGGGGCAGGGCAGGGCACGGCACGGCAGGGCAGTGAGGGGCAGGGCAGGGCAGGGCGAGGTAGCTGAACCACTACCACCCCAGCAGCCCAGCCAGGTGCAGCCCAGCCCGCTGCCGACAGGTGGCGCTGCAGGCGGATCATCCCCTGGACCACTGGATGCTGTGTCAGGGTCAGTCCAGGCCAGGTAGGTCCTGAGCCGAACACAGTGGACAACCAGTCCTAAAGGCGCTCGCTTATTCTCCGATGTGGGTCGAAATCAAATGGAAGGGATGAGCTTGACGTAAGGGAACGAAGACTTCCCTGGGCAATGATGTCATTACTAGCTGGATCCAGGGATCTGAGCGGTGCCGTTCTGCCCGGTGAGCAGCCCGGTGAGCAGCTGGTGAGCAGCTGGTGAGCAGCTGGTGAGCAGCCCGGTGAGCAGCTGGTGAGCAGGTGGTGATAAGGTGGTGAGCAGCCCGGTGAGCAGCTGGGTGAGCAGGTGGTGAGCAGCCCGGTGAGCAGCTGGTGAGCAGCTGGTGAGCAATGTCCACTGACACGGCCAATCAATGCCTGGAGGACACACCCAGTCAGCTCACCGGGCATTCACCCAGCCCTGCCCTGCCCAGTGTAACCAAACAGAACCAGACCCGCCCGACCGGACCAGTCCAGCCGTCAATAGCCGCTACATCCAGCACCAAAACCAGGAAACAACGTCGAATTTTCAGAGAGGAGCGGGTAAGAATAAACCTTTACAAAGGCTACTAACAGTAAAACATCTGAACGAAATGAAAAGCTAGTTCTTAAACAAAATATATATTTAAAAGCCTGAGAAGTTAATGTTTTGTTTTCGAAATAATGTTGACGGAGTTGACCTTCTAGCCGCTCTGGCCACGCCGTGTTCTGCCGGACCCTGAAATAAAGGAATTGACCGACCCACCTGGCGATACTCCGGTCTAGCCGGGCTCCCAAGTGGCCGGGCAGGACCAGGGCCAGGGCGGGGCGAGGCGGGGCGGCCATACCACGATGCGGTCAGATGGGGTCGGGTCAATGCCTGCTCCGGCTGTATCCAGCGGCCCCATCTAACGCCGGTGTATTGTTCAAGTGCAAAGGTCGGTCTATCTCTCTCTCTCTCTGTCCCTATCTCTCTCTCCGGCCTTCACCTGGCCTCTCCTCTTGTCGGGTGGCATGAGTAAGGGGGGGGGGGGGGGGGGGGGGGGGGAGAGCGGTTCTGCGCCCCACAATCACAGCCATCCGGATGTGACGTTTGGTAAGGGGTCCTGTCGGTCGCAAGGGCTTCCTCCACACGTCAAGTCGATGCTTACAAGCGTGGCCAGGTTTTCGCCCTTCACGCCGCCACGCGTGTATGCGCCCACATCAGCTCATGTAGTTCTCTTTGTCCCTCGCTTTGTCCACTCATCTCTGCTGGCCGCTCATAACCTCAAAAACATTTAACGCGAAAAGAGCGACCTTTCCATTCGCATTCCACATCCGCTACATCAAACTAAGAGTTTGATGTGTCGTTTTAGACACTGCTCTTGGGATTTTAACGACAGATTTACTTTCCACAAGTCGGCGAACATGAGCCTTGTCAGCACCCTAGATAACCACGTGAGTTTTCCGCAGAAACGAGTACACTGTAAAAATTTGTCGTCACTTGACGACAAAAATTTTGATGACATTTTCATCTCAGCAAAATGACGAAAAATCCTTGTCAGTTAAACGACACATTCGTCATATGTGACGAAAGAATCGTCATACAGGTTCAAAGCTGCTATGCATTTTGTACGAGTGACGACAGTGTCATCGAGCTGCAATGACGACACTGTTGTAAAACAAATTAGCCATGGAATTGTCGTCAAAATGACGACTAAAATTACAAAATTACGTGAGTTTTGAAACAGTATAGTGGAGCACGTAGCACGTCTCTCCTGGTAAGTGCCACACGGCCTCAAGGAGCTGCCGCCGCACCGCGCCGCGCCGCACACTCCAAACCCGCGGCCAGCTCCGCCCTGCTCCGCCCGGTCAGACTGCTGACGCTGATCCTCTGATTTATCGGCAGCGATACCGGCAAACAGGGAGGCGTTCTGAAATCCACGGAGCGTGTCGCTCGGGCTGAGGGGGAGGGGGGGAGGGGACCGGTTTTATAACGCGACACACACGCACCGGCCCAAAGAAAGCCCCCGTATCCGTTTCCGATTTACGAAAATTCCCCGCACCCGTATCTCTTGATACTGCGTTCCGACCGAGACCGAAGTCTTCTTGCTCACAAAATAACCAAGCCAAGCCTTCCTAAATTCCAAATAAATGGCAAGGGTCTATACCGATTCTTCGTGTGTATTGCGGTCAGTAAACTAAAATAAAAACACAAACGCGCAGACCGTACACTCTAAACTCTAGTAACTTTTATGTTCGGATTTAGAAACAATTTTCAAAATAACTAGAATTAGTAACAATTTTGTAACAATGCAGAGACAATTTTGTAAAAATTGTGTGATTAACTAGAACAAAATTGTTACTAATTCTAGTTATGTTTAAAATTGCTAGTAAGTCAGAACAAAAAACGTTACTTGACATTTAGTCTGTATGCCATATTTACGAATTTGAACATTGGTGCACAATGTGTTGCTTCGTACTTCGTCGAGCCGAGCAGGACGTGAGGATGGTCGTCTTCCCGCCCTGTCAGGCAGCTCAGGCGGCATCGGCGTGACATTTATCATTTCCATACGGCGATTGGTGTATCGATAGTCGAGGGTCGGAGAGGCCGGGCGCGGCCGGGGCGGGGCTTACAGCCAACGTCACCCAGGGGAAAAATAGGGCACAAATCGCACCAGCGAGCTGCGCTGGTCGAACCGAGCCCAGCAGAGCAGATCGGAGCAGCCGCTGGGCTCGATGGGACCAGCACACAATCACTGCAAATCAACCTGCGCTCAAACGAACTCCCCACATGAGATAGAAGCACACTCGAAATGTCTAGTAACTATTGTTGTTCGGACTTAGCAACAATTTTCAACATAACTAGAACAAGTTACAATTTTGTTCTACTTAACCACACAATTTTTAGGAAATTGTTTCTTCATCGTTACAAAATTGCTACTAATTCTAGTTAGGTTTGAAATTGTTACAAGTTCCGAACAAAAAAGTTACTAGACATTTGGAGTGTGTGCTTGGGAACATTCGGAGAGCACACATGCAGCTACTCAAGAAATTACCGAACGATGAACAAAACAATTTGAAAGAGTATGATTCACCGGACATTTGTCGCCCTGCCTTAGTGAGGAGAAGAGAGCTGGGACTTGGATGTCAGCCCAGGCCTGCACCCCCTCCCCCCCAACTACGCCGCACCGCCTCGTTACGGCAATTATTCGCAGTTCCCATTAGTGTGACTGCGTGCTCTTCACTTCACTGCACTCACTCACTCGCTCTCTCTCCACCTCCGCACGGAGCAGCGACGCTAGGATACGCGACGCTCCTTCCTCCACTCAGTCGCGCTCCTACTCCCAGCGCCGCGAGATCATCGCGCGCGGAATCAGGTGTAATTGGCGGCACTGAAAGCGGAGTGAGTGTGCACCGCATCGCACCGCGTCGCACCGCGTCGCATATCGAGTAGAGCAGCTGGCAGGCAGGCGGGGCAGGTCGGCGGCAGGGGCTGGGTAGGCCTCACTGCCCGGCAGGCCGGTGCGGCGGGTTGCCTACGCCGCGTTGCACGGCGCTCCGCTGCGCCACGCCCGGACTCTCGCGGACAGCTAGGGCAGGGCGGGGTGAGTGCAACTAACGGGCAGCTCCTCGGGTCGGGCCAACATTACGTCGCTTGATCCGAGTCATCAAGAGCGCCATTTTAAGAGCATAAACTGTTCCTTCCGCGCCCCCTCGCCTCCCCTCCCTCACGCTATACGGGTACCGTCCCGTGCTCGGCCTGGTCTCTGGCCAGGCCTGGCGGCCGGAAGTAAACGAGCTGCTTTAGTGCGATGAATATTCATCAGTTTGAAGTCGCGCGGTGAGCGAGCCAAAGCCACGACCCAGTGGGGGAGGAAAAACAAAAAAGAAAGAAAGAACGCCCCGCAACGACCACTCGTGAAGTGCCATTGGTAGGCTCGCTGACACGGCGACCCGTTCGAACAGCTGCACTGGGCCAAGGAGAGGGAACGAACCACACGACCACCAAACAAAGTCAGCATTTTACTCAACTGAATGGAGTCATTCATTAGGACACGCCTAGCGTTGATAGCAGCATTTTGACTGTTTTGCTCAACTTTCGGTCAGTGTCAAACTGGTAGGTAAACTGCCTGCACGGCATTACATACGTGAGTGATCAACAATCCTTACTGGGACAAGAATGAGCTCGCACACTGCGTGCTCCCCACAAGGGAAGGGGGTGGGGGGTGGTGGGCCTTACTGGGACAAGAATGAGCTCGCACACTGCGTGCTCCCCACAAGGGAAGGGGGTGGGGGGTGGTGGGCCTTACT